>CAKJTW010000019.1:12175000-12332500 GCA_917880005.1 Nanger dama | reverse complement strand
CTGTCCTAAGACTTGTCATTCGAAAGGTTCTCCAGGGGAAGAGGAGAGGAAACAAAAATAGCAAAATAAAAAAACCAGCAAAAATAGCTTAACTGTGTGGGTTCGCTTGGAAAAGGGGTGCATGGCCTTAGGGAAGGACAGACGGAGGGAGCCAGCAGACTGAGACTTACTGTCAAGGGCCCAGGGAGCCCTTGAGCCCTCGGGAAACCGAACTTGGTCGTTAAGTCAATGAAGTGTAGAGAGTGAAAGAGATCAGAGGGGAGATGGGAACACGACAAGTTCACAGCAGAGAGGGAAGGCAATGTGGAGGAAGGCAGAAGAGAGCAAAAACTTGGAAAAGAATGGGCGCGCCGGCTGTGTCTCTGCAGGAGAATAGAGAGGTCATGGGGGAAAGAGAGGCAGGTGAGGGGGTGGGTGGAGGTTGTGAAGGGAACTGGATGCTCGGTGGAGATGGAGGAGCCGGAGGGGAGACAGCAGACAGGAGGGGGTGGGGCAGAGCAGATTTGGTAGGCGGATAAAGATAAGATTCTGGGTGAAGATGAGATTCAAGGTTCACTGGATATGAAGTCAGCAGATCACCTTGTGATGAGAGGCTTCTCCGGGTCCAAGTTCTCCTCTGGCAAGTCTGATGTGGAACACGTGGAACAAAGTCAGGCTTTAAGCAAGGTGCTGGGTGAGGGACGACCCGGGAGAATGGAGTCCCTGTTAATGAGACCACTTCACTTGAGCCAACAGTGAAGACTGGCCGTTGCAGGTAGGACTGGGCAGGGATTTCAATAAACTCTGTGTGAGCTGTGACTCAGCTCTCTACAGGCCAGATCCACCTAACCCACTCTCATGGACAGGTCAGACTTTTCCTAGGATCCCTGGGCTGAGCTCTCCAAATATGCTCTGGTTAAAACAAGGAGTGGGCATGGCTCACACAGTTGTCTACACTGCAGGGCCTGAAAGAGTTTCTGAGAAAGACTGCACCCTTCTCAGATCTGAATCATCTCACCATCTTCATTAACTCTAACAGAGAGTTTTAGTAGCAAGTTTCTTTGGTTTTGTTTTGAGAGAGAGGGAAAAAAAAAAAAAGCAAGGAAGAGAGACATGTACCAAAATAACCAGCTTTAACAAATGGCTACTGGTTTAAAAATAGTGCAGGGTTTTGAGTTTTTGCCTTTATCTCAGTGGTTGACCTTGCTAATACAGTATGTAGATCTCTTGCCAACTAATCGGCCGACTGTAAAGCACGGCTTCAAGCTGTGGTCAATGATCTGTAACGGGAATGAATGAGAGGGTTTTAGCAGCCAGGATCTGTAGCCTACTATCTGTATCTGACAGCTGTCACCCTCTCTGCAGAGGCCAAGGCCTAGACCTTCATTTAAAAGCAGCATGGCTGATCAGATTACTGGGACAGTGTGTCAAAACTGACTGCGCTGAACTAGGGAGACAGAAACTAAATCTATAAATAGTAGTCTTGCTGCCTCCATGAAGCACTGAAGGGTAACCAGTATTGAGCAGCAAGTGCCATGTTTAGTCTTTGCAGCCAGTGGGACACTACCGCAGCCAGATCAGAAGCCCTGCTCTATGATACCATGTCATGGAAAGATCGGCTTTATGGGCAAGAATTTAAGAGAGTTACATTCTCGGCAACGGGAATGGTTGCACAGCAATAATTGGTTTGAACCAACTTTATGAGCTAACAAGGTTCCCCAGCACTTAATAATGTCCTCGGGGCACCCAGACTCAGCAAGTCACCTTTCCCATAACGTGCCGGCTGCCTGCTTCCGACAGTCCACGGGGACTGCCGGTGTTGAAACACAGAGAGTGATAAAATAAGAGGCTCTCCATTTGATATCTATTATAGATGTCAACTGGGTCTGCAACCAGGACAGCTGCACAAAGTGCTCAGGGAGCCTGGAGCATCGTGAGGGTGAGTTATCTATAGACCATGCTGATAGCATGGCTTAGACGCTGGACATCGCCGGTTATAAATGAGCCAGCTGACATTTTAGAGTGTGTACCGACTCTTCCAAGAACCATTTGTCACTCTTCAAGGTTTCCGCTGATAAAACCTGGGATGTCTAAAAATTTGTCAACAACCGCAGAAAGTAACCCTGAGGTCATGGCAGGGGGTGACGAAGAATGTGCTTACTTGATAGTCTCCAAACACACAAATGGAACGCTGGTGGTGACAGGGTTACAAAGGCCTCTCCAGGTTGTGGAGTTCCCAACCAGCTGTGGTGTGGCTGCCCATGGTGTGGACATCGCCATGGTGCACTCCTAACCAGGTGAACACTGACCTGGCCTTGTGAGGAAGGCCCTGAACTGCTGGCTCTGCCCTCTTCAGACCACCCTCACTGGGGGTGGAGATGGTGGGCAGTAAGCAAGTGTTTCCCTGCCCCCTCCCAAGAGAAAAAAAAAAGGGCAGTTGGTTTGTCCTTGGCTCTTTTTTTTCTTAAAGTTCAAATTAAATAATAATTAAAAAAAAAAAGAATGTTAATAACATTGACAGGCACAGCTCTAGAGCTTTATGTTAGAGCTGAATTTAAATCTCACAACCTGCTGAAGCAAGTACTTATATGATGTCCATTTCACAGATGAAAAACAGAGACACGGAGAGGTTACATGAAGTGCTCAAGGTCACACAGTCAGAGGAGGGTCAGAATTAGACATGACAGGCCAGCTTCAGGGCTACCCTGGAAACAGTCGCCTCAAAAAGACACTGTGTGAGAAAGTGAGCATGCGGAAAGAGAAGACCAAAGTTGCTAGTTCGGAACTGGGTGGGAATGAAAAAATAGAAGAAGGCGAACAAAAGGCCGTCTCTGTCTTCCTGGCTGACTCTGAATGAGTTTGTTCTGCAATGATTATGCGACCAGCGTTTTCCAAGCACGTCTGTCCCTAGGCACGGGGCAAGGCAGTACAAGAGTGGAGCAGAAAGCACCATGAGAAAGCCAGGCTAGTGTTTTTGCTCATTTGTGGGCCTCTTCCCTGGAATGCCATGCCGCTTCAGCCTCTTCCGACATTAGAAGACATCTTTTAGCTAAGGAATCCGGGAGTGGAGGGGGCACATATTGCGGGGCAGTGGTGGCGAGGGGGCACAGGCTGACGGGAAACGGCACAAGGGAGTGCTGTGAACGCAAATGAGCTGATGAGCCTCTGGGCTGACATTGAGGTCACTTTGCCCGATCGCTGCTGGCCATTTGGGGGCTCCTGCTGGCACTCTGTGCTGCCCGGAAGAGAGGAGAATAAGCCTAATTAAAAAGTCCCATGTGCTCCCATGGCTTTAAAAGTGTCACACTGGCTGTCTGTCACTATCTCTTGGAATCATGATGCAAGAGCTGAGAGGAATAACTGGAGATCATTTACTGCAACCTCCTGGATTCAACTTCAATGAATGAAAAAGTGGGGCCCCCCCTCAAAGGCTAAGTGGCTTGCCCAACGACAAAAAGCCAGAGACAGACAGAACCAGGAGGGGACCCAGGTCTGGGAGCTCCCAACCGAAATATTTTTCTACTATTCCATAGCAGGGTCCATGAAATGAATGCAGTGCTATGGAATCAGCAAATTCAATCGAGTCAAATGTATGTTCTGAAAAAAATAAAATCAAGAATGAAGAAATAGAGTTTGAAGAACATTCAACATTCATGAGATGGGCCCATCTCTGGTCACTGGAGACGTTTCTCTGGTGCAAAGGTTTTCTTAATAAAGGGTTTCATTGGCCAGTTGGATCGAGACATGCACACACTGATATTTTGCTCCTGGCAATACCTTAAAACCCCCAGTTAGGCGAGAGTAAAAACGGCAATGGCCTTGAGAGCACAGCATGGTTTATACATGGCGTACTCATCTTTGAGGGTTTGGAGAAATCTACGAGGGATCCGATGCTTTTCCACCTATTGACATTTACAAAGCAGTTTAAATCATGCATGAGAGGCCTCAGGCACACGCAGTTCACAAAACATAACTCTGAGCTCCCAGGGAATTTAAGCTGACCAACACTCTTTATTAGAACCGACAGTGAAAGACAGCTATTGCGAAATTCGTACCAGAAATGCTATACCAAGATGACAGCTTTAATGCCAGTGGATATATTATGTAGATTACCTGACTCAAATCTTTCTTGTTAAATAAGTTTCATGCATTCTCTCTTTTTTTTTCCTTCTCAAGAAAATCCTTCTGGCTTCACTGGGGAGTACTTCTTAAATTCCTTGCTCATTCATCTGGTTTTCAATATTTTGGACATGCTAGGTTAGCATGAAAGATCAGATAGAGATATTTAAACAGTGGGAAAGTTAAACCTTTAAATGAACAACAGAACTGAACCATGAATTAAGTGTTTCAATGTTATTTTTTTATATAATGTTCCAGTAATTAATAATTTTGAAAAAGAAACACCTTCCTCAGGCTGATTCATTCTAGATACTTGATTCCCATGTAATCTGAGATTTTAAATCTATATAATTATAAATTAAGGGTAATTTCACCTGCATGCTTTTGTAGGCCAGGAATTTTGAGGAAATAAGGTCCCACCAAAAACTGGCCAGGGACCAAAGACACTAATCCTCACAGAAATCGAAATAAAGGGTAGATGTTTTAAATTTTGCTTCAGGAGGAGACAGAAGGCACAGGTCAATATGACTGAGGCCAGAAAAGGAAATCCTGGGTATTTTTGG
Source organism: Nanger dama (assembly GCA_917880005.1). NCBI lineage: Eukaryota > Metazoa > Chordata > Mammalia > Artiodactyla > Bovidae > Nanger > Nanger dama. The sequence continues at coordinate 12,327,839 of CAKJTW010000019.1, read as the reverse complement.
CCTTGGTGACAGTTGGCCAAGGGCAAACTTGATGGAGCCTGAATTAGGATAAGGCTGCTATTACTTGGAGGCCCCTAACGCTCTGAACGGGTCAGATTCTTTGCTTCCTGTGCTAGACTTTCCAGCCTGCCTCAGCCCTATACGCTCTGTTCCATGTTCTCACTGCTTGAGCGCGGCCTCCTCCACAGCAACCAGCATGCTCATGAAGTGACACGTGTGCTTCAGCACTGAAGGCTCACGCTGCTTGGGATGCACTCTGTGGTTGTGTTCACACTATGTATCGAGCTGCCCTGAACTTCCTTCTCTATTCTGCTCTAACGGTTAGCGCAAAGGGGTTACAGAATCCAGGAACACCAAGCTCTGTCTCTACGCTCCATAAATCACATGCCACTTTCACGTAATGATTGGTATTCTTCAAACATATAGATGCTTCGGTGATTATAAAAATACATTTTCCCTTTATAAGCACAGCTAAATTCACAGTCACCCTATAGTCCTGGCATATATTTTTTGAAATGGATGTGTTTTTCAAACACATATAAAAGTGTTTATACAATAAATGCCCATCTACCATCACCCAGTTTCAACAATAATCAACTCACAGCCAACCCTGTTTCATCTCCACCCTACCCATTCCAGCTGCTTCCATCTTTTCAGATAAGTTTAAAACAAACCCCAGATATTATATCATTTCATCCACATGTATTTCAGTAAATGCATTTTATATGTTTCAAATTTTGAGATGGCAGAAGCTACAACTATTACTCTGTAGGGCTTTCTTATTTTTAACATTTAAAAATTATCCTCATATTCAAAATACAAACTAAAGAACCATTTTTCCAGGTGATTCTAAGGACCTCCATCATATATTCAAGTTCAAGAGAGGACAATATGTAATTTCTTGATAACTACTAGGGAAAGATGTGTCTATCTATTGTTTAAGGAATAATTTTCAAATGATTTCCTGAATGATACCAACCAACTATGCAAACATAAATTCACGGCATTGTAATCAAAGCCCAAAGAGTGAATATATATTTTAATAGAGTGAGCTTAAAATGAACCTCCTGGAAGGGGTTACTGTTAGTGTTAAATAAGAGATATATCATGTATCTTGTAACCTAAGTAGTAAACCCAATTGTATATCCCACAAGCAAGCCGTAGTTTTTCAAAAGATGATAATAAAGAAGCTGCAGATATATTTTTATGTGCTGGGTATAAAAACACAGGCATGAATCACCACTTGATAATCCCAGATCATATACAATCCTTAAGTGACCCTCCAGACACTGAGCATGAAGAAGACTGAGGCAGTCTGATACCCTGCTGCTGCTGCTGCTAAGTCGCTTCAGTCCTCTGTCCATGGGATTTTCCAGGCAAGAGTACTGGAGTGGGGTGCCATTGTCTGATACCCTACAATCATCCAAATAAACTTCAAAAAAACACTGCCTTCGGTGCTTACAGTCATGTCTTAAAAATCACAGCACTGAATGAATTACATTATATTAATAGAAATGACAGCTGATGAAATAATGCAAGAAAAATAATCTACTAGTGACCTCAAATGAAACCACAAAGACATTAGGCTAATGGAAGTAAAATCGCTCATTGCACAGTGATTTTACTTTTCAAATTTTATACTCAAATAAAAAAGTCAACCTAAACCTTCCTCAGGATATTACATATTGAAACTAACCACAAAATACTTCCAGAAAGGAGGCTTATTTCAGAAAATCTATATGCATTTTGATTTTTTCAAGCGTGAGCAAGCTTTCTATATCACAGGGTGGTTAACCGTGGAAGAAAATACTACAGTGATATGAAATAAGTGAAGATCATTGATCTGAAATAGTCTATAATTACCATTTTAAGGGTAGAGCACCTGTTTTACTGAGGGAACATTCATATGCAGCACACTTCCTCACTATAATTACAAGAAGAGTGAGTGACGGCCCACAGTTTCTCAATCTCCTTCTCTTTTCTCCGACTTTCACTTCTGTGGTTAGGCGGCGAGACAGCCCATGTGAGAGAGACATGGGGACGCAGCCTCACTTCCCCTCCCTCAGAAGCTGAGCACTTCTCTTCACATTCTCTGCGAAGACAAGAGTACAAAGGCAAACTTTCATAATCCACGCAGATCCCATTAAGACAGACAAACCCAATTTTGGCTGCTCCATGTGAGGCATGTGGGATCCTAGTTCCCTGACCAGGGATCGGACCTGCACCCCTGCGTGGGGGCACTGGAAGGGCTCAGTCTTAACCACTGGACCACAAGGGAAATCCTCAACAACTTTTTATTTTCAAAAAATCCTTCCATCACAAAATTGAGCGCCAGAGAACAGAATATATAATTGGGAATAATAAACACAGGTGGGATTACTCCCAGGTGTTTCAGAGCAGCATAAAATCTCTGTGACTTCAGAAATAACTGCTGTGCTTCCTTCATTTCAGTCTTTAGAGGTAAGAGTTTAGTTCCTTAAATTTTCTTAAAATTTCAGAGAGCCGTATCACTGCTGGATTACATCAGAGAATAAACATCCTTTGGTCCGATCTCCAGTGATAAATGGAACTTTCCTCTCCTTTACAATGTCCTGCCAAGTGGAGAGTGCTTGGTGATGGCAAGAGCACCGGTTCCTGGGGTAGTCTGTTCCATGTTTACATAGCTCCACTGTGAGATTTTAGCTCAGAGCAAGAAAGAGCTCTCTGTCTTCCTGTAGTTTCCACTCATTCTTCCTAGCTCTACCCTTAGATATCCCACAAGGTGATTCTAATCTCTTTTTCACTTGAAAGGATTTTAGGTAGAGCACTGCAGAAAGTCTCTGTATTCCTCAGAACTTTTCTCTAGGCAAACATTTATAGTCTTTTTAACAGTTCACAAAACTCAGCTTCAAGAACACTTCAGCCATCATTTGCGTATTCATTTGTGTGTTCATTCATTCAATTATTCAGGTAAACATTTGTAATTATTTCAAGTATTCTTCATAAGACATGCTTCAACAATATCTTGCTCATGGACCTAGAGATTATTATACTAAAATGAAGTGAGTCTGAGAACGGCAAATATCACATCCCCATCTATTTATGGAATAAAAAAATGATAAAAATGAACTTATTTACAAAGCAAAAACAGACTCACAGATACAGAAAATAATCTTACGGTTACCAAAGGGTAAAGTGGGGGATGAATTAGGAATTTGGGATTAACAGATACATACTACCATATATAAAATAAACAACAAGGATCTACTGTAGAGCACAGGGGACTATACTAAATATAATAACCTATAATATAAAATAATTTGAAAAAGAATATATATACACACACACATAAAAAACTAAATTAGTTTTTGGGGCACCTGAAACTAACACAAAATTGTAAATCAACTATACATCGATAAAACTTTTTGTAAAAGAAAAATATCTTACTATTTGCTTATTTCATTCACTTATTCATTCACTCAGAAAATACTGAGATTCCTGGGTGCTCTGGACACAAGAAATCAGGGGCCCCTGTGACACAGATACAGAATCACGGTGCTGTGTGGTAAGCACTGTCCTCAAGGCATGTAAATGAAAAGTGCCAGCGCACGTGCTAAGTTGCTTCAGGCGTGTCCAACTCTTTGTGATCCCATGGACTGTAGCCCGCCAGGCTCCTCTGTCCACGGGATTCTCCAGGCGAGGATACTAGAGTGGGTTGCCCTGCCCTCCTCCAGGGGATCTTCCTGACTCAGGATCAAACTCATGTCTCACGTCTTCTGCACTGGCAAGGCAGGTTCTTTACCACTAGTGCTACCAGGGGTGATGTAAATAAGCAAGTATTCCAAGGTCACTTCAAAAGGCTTTATAATATCCTAGCAGTCCATAGGGTCGCGAAGAGTCAGACAGAACTGAGCGACTTCACTTTCACTTTTCACTTTCATGCACTGGAGAAGGCAATGGCAACCCACTCCAGTGTTCTTGCCTGGAGAATCCCAGGGACAGGGGAGCCTGGTGGGCTGCCGTCTATGGGGTCGCACACAGTCAGACACGACTGAAGTGACTTAGCAGCAGCAGCAGCCTATCAATACAGATGCCAAGCTAACCTTCTGCTCCACCTGGAGTGAGTTTTTCTAGCAGAAGCCACAGGTTGTACTGCTGTAGAAGACAGCCTATGGCAGAGCTGGTTGTCGGCCCAGCAGACTGCACCGTGGTCTCTGCTATCAGAAAAACCAGCTCTGTTCAGGTATCAAACAGCCATGGGCCCAGCCCAGGAGATGATCGAGGGTCTAAGTTAATGTGTATTGGCTAGTTACTGGTTTGGGTAGACAGGTGACCAAGTTCAAGCCTGTCATTCATGAGATGAATGAGGAAATGCTGCAGAACCTCTGGAAAGGATTTGCCCTCCAAATACAAAGAAACATATATGAAGGAGGAGGTCTGCCCTCTCCCTTTTCTTGAGTATAAAGTGGGGACCCAAAGCTGACAGCTGGAGTAGCTACCTTATCTACTTAAGGAGAAGCCAGGAGATCCTCAGAGAAGCTGGTCCCACATACTCATATGGCTAACTCTGGACATTTATTTTGTGAGATAACAGTTAGTCCCTCTTTTATGGCCATTTTTGGCTAGGCCTTCTGTTACTTGCACTCATAAAGCATTCTAACATGCAGTCTTCAGAGCAAGGGTCTTGGTTGTAATCTGGTTCAAATGAGGCATCAGACTCTTATGTAAAACAAGAAAGAGGCCAATTTGAAAATGGAGAGGGAACCTATGATCTCATATGCCAAGATTTAGAAAGGGAGAGTAAAGACTAGAGGGATTAAATTATCACATGGCAATGACAGTCTCCCCCTGGCTTGGAAACTTTCCTTCCAAGCTAGGGCAGGGGAAAAGGACCATTTTATCTCACTTTTGATCACAGACACAAAATTTAAAACTTTCTAGAGTCTGACTTGTATAAAGGAAAAGGACAGATGCTATGATATATATACTAACAAGTAAAGAGACTGAAATACCCAAGCACTTCAGAGAGTTGCAACTTTAAGTCACACTTTCAATCCTTTGTCCCATTCTGCTTTTACTTAATTCTGCTGCTCTCAATGGTATAACCCAATATGCTAAAAACATCAACTGTATTTGACCAGGGATTACACAAGTTTGTTTCCAGTTCAGTTCAGTCCCTCAGTTGTGTCCAACTCTTTGCAATCCCATGGACTGTAGCGCACCAGGCTTCCCTGTCTGTCACCAACTCCCGGAGCTTATTAAACTCAATTCCATAGAGTTGGTGATGCCATCCAACCATCTCATCCTCTGTCATCCCCTTCTCCTCCTGTCTTCAATCTTTCCCAGCATCAGGGTCTTTTCTAATGAGTCAGTTCTTCACATCAGGAGGCCAAAGTACTGGAGTTTCAGCCTCAGCATCGTCCTTCCAATGAACATTCAGGACTCATTTCCTTTAGGATGGACTAGTTGGATCTCCTTGCAGTCCAAGGACTCTCAAGAGTCTTCTCCGACACCACAGTTCAAAAGTCAATTCTTCAGCACTCAGCTTTCCTTATAGTCCAACTCTCACATCCATTCATGACCACTGGAAAAACCATAGCTTTGACTAGATGGACTTTTGTTGGCAAAGTAATGTCTCTGCTCTTTAAGGTGCTGTCTAGGTTTGTTTTAGTCCTCAGTAACAGGATATTAGAAGCTTTAAGAAGAAGGTTTTAGGAAAAACAAGAGGAAAGGAACCTGTCAGTGAAGCACAGTAGGTCCCCTACATAGGCGCCTTCAAGTTATGAACTTTCACAGATGTGAATGAGGCCCTGTATGCCAGTGGCTGTACTACACTACTGTACTTTTAAAGGTATTGTGCTGTGAGTTTAAAAATGTTTTATTTTTTTGTGCGTTTGTCTTTTATGTATCATTTGTATGAATAGTATTATAAACCCGTCACAGTACAGTACTGTATAGCTGATTGTGTTAGTGGGTAACTAGGCTAACTCTGTTGGAATTAAAAACAAACTTACAAATGTGTTTGCAGAATGTAATCTGTTTGTATGGAGGGGACTTACTGTATGCTACAGAGGGGAAGAACTTTTGAGGCCAGCACTGGGAGTCTTAAAGTCTTTGGAGCTGTGATTTCCCAATCATTGGAGACAGGGAGGTCAAGGAATGAGGAGTCCAGGATAGTCAGGGTCCTCTGTCAAGCCTCCTGGACTCCCCATTTCCTTGACCTCCTTGTCTCCAATGACCAGGAAATCACAGCCCTAAACTTGGTATTGTTATCAGCAGTGACAAGACGGAGGGCATGGCAGTGGGGTTGGAGGGCTGAGGTGGATGGAAGGAAGACCACTGGAGGCAAGGAGGTCGGGAGGCTCAGGTGCACTGCCTTCATGAATGCTGAGTTGCAGTGTAAAGGCTGTTTTGCTGCTGCTGCCAAGTCGCTTCAGTCGTGTCCGACTCTGTGCGACCCCACAGACGGCAGCCCACCAGGCTCCCCCGTCCCTGGGATTCTCCAGGCAAGAACACTGGAGTGGGGTGCCATTTCCTTCTCCAGTGCATGAAAGTGAACAATGAAAGGGAAGTCGCTCAGTCGTGTCCAACTCTTAGCGTGTCCGACTGCAGCTGTTCTACTATAGCACTAAACATTTCACCAAGCTGGGGAGGGGGGTGGTGCGTAAGAAAGGGCAGACCTGATATAACCTGCTGCATGGCTCTCAAAGTAGCATTTTCTTAAGATGAAGGAGGAACAATGTATCTGTTTACATAGAAGAAGGGGAGAAGGACAACTAGAAGCCTTTGTTCCCGAGCCTCCTTTCTACAAATGCACTTAACGTCCAGCAACACACTACATCACAGCGAGCAACGTGCTCCGCCTAGGAACACAGCTGGACAGAAAGACAACAGGATGAGTACAGTTTGTTACTATTTTTCTCATGGCTACATCATCACTCACACATTTGATAATACTCAGGAAGGGGTTGTCCGACAGTAGTGCATTTCTCACAAAGCTGAAGGTACACCTTTAAGTAAATCATTCAACTATACCAAGAGACATCTTCTCTGCTTCTCTATTTTAAAATGCCCCATTCTTGATTGCTTGAGTTTAATCTCATCTTCTCTTGATGACAGAGGTTTCCACTTACGGGGCTCGGTAACTGGACCTGCTGGGCTTCCCTGGTGGCTTTCAGTGGTAAAGAACCCACCTGCCAGTGCAGGAGACATGGGTTCATTCCCTGGGGTGAGAAGATGCCCTGGAGTAGGAAATGGCAACTCACTCCTGTATTCTTGCCTGGAGAATTCCATGGACAGAGGAGCCTGGCAGGCTATAGTCCATGGGGTCACACAAGAGTCTGACACGAATGAGTGACTATACAACAATTTTACCTGCTACTGTCACTGACCGACTGAAGGGATGCTGCAGGGGCTGATGGGTGAATGTCAGTGGGTATTAGTCCTTTCACTGAAAGACCCCCTCCTCCTGCTTAGGTTGCTAGGAAAGAGCTACTAGTTCTTCACTAAGAACTAGCCCAGTGATGAGCTTGATCTTTTCCTTCTACCATCAGTTGCTTCTTAACTTCTGGCAATGCAAACGGTGATTTGCTCCTTAATTTTGCATTGAGTGTCTATTTGGGCACCCAAGGGTAGGGACACCTGGGCCAGGGAATCAAGTGCCTGGGCTTCGGAAACAACACATTGCTGCTCCGAATCAGGCCCCGTTTGCACAGTGGGAGCCATAGGAACTCCAACTTCAGAGCAGTGACGTGTCTCAACATTTGTGCCAGCCAGGGAACAACTCATCAGTGCTCCCCCACAACAGGAGAGCTGGCAAGAGCAAAGGTGGGCGCCTCCTGACTCCACCTGGCTTGGAGCTGCGCGTGCAGGGTGCAGCTGGGTTCGTTCACGGAACAGACTGAGGCCATGTACTGTGGGTCCTCTTGGCTACCTGGCAAAATATTCCTGCCTTACTCAGAGCCACAGGCAAACGCTCTCTGCTCCAGCTTCTGGAAGGAGGGCCTGCAGTCAGCCTGATCATCGCTTCTCGGCTGGCTTGTGGATGTGCACAGACACAAAGGTGACGCTGACAGTCAGCATCAGATCTGACTGCTCCTGACAACTCCTGTGATACAGCAACCTCTGGGACTGGAGGACACATCTGCGAGGAGATGTAGTAGCTGCCATCTGCACAAACTGCATTATTTAACTGAGCTGGCACTGATTAACATTTGCTGTAACCTATGGTAATGGGCTCTGGGGCTTTGCATGTCTGCTACACAGTGGCACAGCTGATGGCTCCTGCTCCATCCTTAAAACAGGATGCTTTAATTTTTAATGGAGCACATGTTCGATTGGCTATACAAACAGGCTAATCTGCAAAGCATGTGCTCAATAACAAGCTCGACTATGCCGCCAGAATATCAACACGGCTTGGCCAGAGCTGGGGGAGAGGGAGTGGGCCTCCTGCTCACCACCGTGGTCAATGGCTGGAGGCTGGCTGGCTCAGAGCCGAGGGGCGGCTACAGCCGGAGGCACCTGTGGCCGCCTCTGGCCCCTCTGTTGTGTGTGTGTGTGCGGGGGGTTCTGCTTCAAGGTACCTGCAAGCCCTAGCTGGCGGGGAGAAGAACAAAACTGTCACCCGGCAGGTTCAGGCCTCTGGTGTAAAGCCAGATGTGGCATTAAAGATGAAACTCCCCTCTGCTGCAGAGGCATGACTAGAATGAGACATATGCATCCAGCTTAACAGACTGCAGGCCACGTGGCCTGCGCTCTGCTCAGTGAAGAGGATTTAAACACAAGTAACAAACAGTCCTTGACTCCACAAAACCCCCACCGATAACCACAGCGCCAGTGTGAGCGGTGGGGTGTCACATGTCGGGACAGAGGTCTCTGGGAGCACAGAGGAGGACACACACAGAGGAGGCAGTTGAGCTGGGTTTCGAAAGACGGGCAGGAATTTCCCAGCAGCACTTAAGATGACCCTCAGAGACAAAGAAGCACACGTGTGGGGCTGAGTTGGAGGCGATCACACAGAGATGCCTGGTGAGAAGCTGGCCTTCTGGATCCAGAGCTCACGAGAGAAGTTAACACTAGAGACAGAAACGCGGGTATACAGGGAATGTTAACACAATGGAAAACCCGAGAGAAAACAGTCCAGGGTGGAAAGAAAGATTCAAAACTGGAAGCCTCTGGGGTTTAATGTAAGGGAAGGTTACGAGAAGTAGCCCAGAGAGGCATGTAAAGATCATGAGGAAAGGGAAATCTCAGGAAAGGGAGACAGGTCTCGAGCATCAGAGCCGTCACAACTATGATCGTCACTTTGCCACAATCACAATCCTGGTCCTTAGCGGTACAAACTGCTTTTCCATACAACATTTCATAACGACCCTGTAAGACAGACCAGTGTCACTACCACATTTTCTAGATGAGGAAATGGGGTCAGAAGGGGGAGAAGATTTCCCAAGGCCAAGCAAACACAGAGTGAGAGAGCTGGGGCTGGAATCCCACTCCACGTGGGACACTGTGCTCCAGAAGGGACACTGTGCCAGGGGCCAATGAATGAAGGCCCCAGCTCTAAGGAGATTCCCAAGTCAAATCCCTCAGTGGCAGTCCTCCTCTGGGATATGCACATGGTACACCTAGTATACTCATGTCCCTGAGAAGTCCTGCAGCTAAAAACCACCTGCCCAGGAAAGCAGCGTGTCTAGCTTCATTTAACCCACTTGTTTGCTCATGGGATCATTTTTTTAGGTTACAACTTTCCTCTTAACATTCCTTAACAGAATTAATGAAATGCTCCTCTAATGAACTCAAAGGATTGCTTCCAGCAGCAGGGTCTTGGTTTTCAACAGTGCCTGACTAGGGTCGATAGATTGGTGGTCATCTAACCACACACTTTCAACTGTCCAGAGGGGTCTGTCTCCACTGTTCTCTCCAGATAATCTAATATCTGTCATGATGAATGGTGTTTATTGTTTCATCAGGGAAGGGACTTATTTTATCCACCTCTGCATCCACGGAGCACAGCTCTGTTACCTGGCAAGAATAGGAGCCCAGTGAATGTTTGTTGGGTTGAAATGAATGAACATCCTGTAATGGTGTTAGACTAGGGCAAAGCCAACGATTAGAGCAAATCCAATCAACACAGGCTCAAAGCTTCAACCCATAGCTCCTCAGCGCACTCATCATCCAAGGCCACTGTTCAACATGACAGCTGATCCCTGTCCTCTGGGCAGTACTTGGGAGCTTGGCTTTTGGATTCTCCCCGGGTGCCATCCCTCATCAGTTGCAAAGCCTCATCTTGGCCCCTGGGCAGGTAGCTTCTCAGCCTCTGCAGCCCCTGGCCTCCCTCTTTGTTGGCCACATGATGTAGTGGACTTTGTTGCTAAGCATCTTACATTCTGCCTCCGGGCTAGCTCCTTTGAGGAGAGAAAGCCAGGGAATTAAGAGACATCTGAAGGGAAGCCAGAGTATCCAAGGGCTAGAGAGCACGCTTGGAGAACATGCTATTCGTTGGTGGGTAGTGTTTTTCTTTAGATGGCAGAGTGTCTGAGGACTTAGCCAGCTTGGGGGCTACTGATAAGTGTCCATCCCAGAGATGGGGTAGTTGAAGAATTGAAAGGCTTTCCCACTAGGATTCCCAATGCAACCTTACAAATCCTTTTCAAAAACCATCCAGCTTGGACTTCCTGCTGGTCCAGTGGTTAAGAATCTGCCTGCCAAAGCAGGGGACACGGGTTCGATCCCTTGTCTGGAAAGATTCCACATGCTGCAGAGCAACTAAGCCCGTGAGCCACGGCTACTGAGCCCCACTCTAGAGCTTGCGCCTCAAAACCAAGAGGAGCCACTGCACCGAGGAGCCCACAGGCTGCAACTAGAGAGCAGCCCCAGCCCTCTGCCACTGAGAAAGGCCCTCCACAGCAATGAAGACCCAGCACAGCCAAAAATAAAATAAAATACATGAAGGAAAATCATCAGCTTAGGGGACATCCCTGGTGGTCCGGTGGTGGGGAATCTGCCTGCTAATGCAGGGTACCTGGGTTCAGTCCCTGGTCCGGGAAGATTCTACACGCTGTGGCGCAACTAAGCCCATGCTCCACAACTACTGAGCCCATCTGCTCTAGAGCCCATGCTCCAAAACAAGAGAAGCCATCGTAATGAGAAGCCTGTGTGCTGCAACTAGCATAGCTCCCGCTCGCCACAACTAGAGAAAGCCCGCACACAGCAATGAAGACCCAGCACAGTCATAAATAAATGAATAAAGGTTATTCAAAAGGAATAACCTTTCTTACCATCAACTTGCAAATATTTACCTCTACTTGCCCAAGCCCCCAAATTATAGTTCTTTCTATAGCTACCAAAGTCACCCAGACCTCCCTGCTGCTCTCACTTGCTCATTTAGAACATGGAGATTTTTTTTTTTCATAATGCCTACAAGGATAGAGTTGACTTTTGGTAGTTAGCTGCATTGTTGAGATCCATGTGTATCATGGCCACAGCAGAAGAATGCTACCCGACAGACCCTGTGAAGAAGGTAAAGGGGTTATTTGAGCCCAGCCTCATACTGGCTCCAAAGTTCTAACCCTAACCCTTGCCCTTCCAAGGAGCATCAAGCCTTTTTGCCCCCCTTGAAGTTGTGCCCTGGTAATGTGTTTTATTTTCCTGTAAGATTTTTAAGACGCCATAGCATGTGATAAACAATGACATGAGAACTAGGTTTCTAGGGTTCTGTCCGCACCACCTAGAAAGAAGACCTGGATGGAGGCCAAATGACTAGGACAGAAAGTGAAAGTGTTGGTCGCTTAGTTGTGTCTGACTCTGCCACCCCACGGACTGCAGCCCGGCAGGCTCCTCTGTTCATGGAATTCTCCAGGCAAGAACACTGCAGTGGGGAGCCATGTCTTCCTCCAGCGAATCTTCCAGACCCAGGGATAGGACAGAGCATCTACCCTAACATCTGCCCAGAGTGTGGCTTTCAAGACTTTCACTACTTATGGTCTCCGGCCAAGTTCACTGTTACACAAGTTCAGAAATAAAAGGACAGCAAAGCCGAAATACTTACATATCAGATGAGCAAACTGGAGCCTAAAGAGAGCAAGCCTCTTGGCTCATGACAGCACCTTGAACTTGAACTAGTCTTGAACCTGAACTCGTCATGTGGGTGCTGGGTCTGACTTCTTTCTTTCCAATGGGCTGTTCCACACCCAGTGCCACCAGCCATCTTGGTTACTCAGATGGTCAACGGGGCTGCCAGGGAGGGTGGTGTGCTGGAACTATTAAGATATCTCCATGACGGGTACCGTGGGCTGCTCTCTCCAATATGGTTGAAACTAACCCCTTTGCTTCCTGTCACTCTCGGAAGCCCACAGGCCTGCCACTACATTCAGATATGGAGGATTTGGGCCATCAGGCACTTTAATTAGTCTGTCTGGAAAAATGAAACTGATCAAATTAAATATTAATCACATATAAACTGTGGATAAATCAGCAGGGGAATCATCAGGCAGAAAGGGCCCTTCTTAAATGCAGAATTAAAAAAAAATTTTTTTTTCAAAGGGCCTCTTTTCCTGCTCTCTGTCCTTTGCCAAGTCAGTTGATTTCAAAGCAAAAACAAAGCTTCTATTTTCCAAGTACAACAATGATGTCTAACCAGAAGTTTCTTTTGCTGAAATATTGAATGGAAAATTCGGTTCCTTAAATCTTTCTAAATCTTTGCCTCTGATTGGGTTCATTAATAAACATGCTGATTTTGTTACAGGGAGAGACATATGGTATAATCCGCTAACAGGAAGAAGTATTTTGCATTTTATTGTAGAAAACAAACATGCAAACAGGTTCTCACAGATGGTTTTCTTAGCTTCTGGGAGGGGAAAAAAAGCTTAATAATGCTTGAAACTAGTTTTTCTCTTTAACAACAACAACAAAAAATCCTCACAGATCTCTAGTGGAACTGCTTATAAATTAGATTAAGTTCCACTCCAAGGTTTTAACAATTTAGAATTCACTTTTTCCTCTTGTTTAAACACACACACACACACACACACACACACACACACACACACACACACACACACTTGTATTTTCTTCCTTCTCCCCTCTCTCCCTTCCTTCTTTTCTTAGAAACATTAACTTGTTCAGAGAGGCAGAGATAATTCAGCAATGCTTCACTTATCCATCATCATAAAGGAATAAGGTTTTCTCACAAACATAATTTCTAGATAATTGATGGTAACCCTTTAAAGTTTTTCAAATTTGGTGGTGATGGTGGCTTTTTCTTGGGAGTAGACTTCATTTTTTCAGGAAAATTTTAGATTAAAATAGAAATTGAGAAGATAGTACAAAGTATCTCCATACACCCCCACACCCAGTTCCCCCTATTAACATCTTACTAATGTATGGAATATTTGTTACATGCAATGAACCAGTATTGATATATTATTATCAAAAGTCCATGCTTTATTTTCATTTTTAAAAGTTTTTTTCTTTTGATGTGGACTATGTTTAAAGGCTTTATTGTATTTGTTATAACACTGCTTCTGTTTTATGTTTTTATGTTTTGATCTTTTGCCCATGAGGCATGCAGGACCTTAGTTCCCGGACCAAGGATCAAACTCAACAACCCTGTATCAGAAGACAAAGTCTTAAGCAGATAAGTCCTAAGCCCGTACATTATTTCAATTTCCTTAGTGTTTACCTAGTATCCTTTTTCTATTGCAGGATCCTATTCATGATACCACATTACACTTAGTCATTACGTCTCCTTGGGCTCCTCTGAGCTGGGGCAGTTTGTCTGAATTTTCTCGATTATGATGACCTTAACAGTTTTTTGGATTTTATCGGCTATTCCACTATTGGAATGTGTTTGACTTTTTTCTTATAATAAGACTGAATGTAAAGGTTTTGGGGAGGAAGATCACAGAGATAAAAATTTCGTTAATAACCTCAAGGGTATAAACTGTCAACATGGTTTATGACTATTGCCGTTGACTTTGATCACCAGCCTGAAGTCGTGCTTGTCAGCTGTCTCCATGGTATAGCGATCCCCTGCTCCCTTCCTGCTGTATTCTCTGTAGCTGCTGTTTAATTTATTGATTGGTTGGGCTCTGCTGGGTCTCTGTTGCTCTGCGTGGGCTTCTCACTGTGTGGGCTTCTCTCATGGAGCCCGGGCTCTATGCGTGACCGCACTAGCTGCGGCTCGTGGGCTCAGTGGTTATGGCATGTGGGCTTAGTTGCCCCACAGTATGTGGAACGTTCCTGGAGCAGGGATTGAACCCATGTGCCCTGCACTGGCAGGTGGATTCTGAACTACTGGACAACCAGGGAAATTCCATATTACATTCTTCGGAAGGAAGTCAACATGTACAAACCACACTTAAGGAGAGGGGAGTTAGGTTTCCCCTTCTTAAAAGGAGAGCTTCTACAAGTGTTATTTGGAATTCTTCTGCATGGAAGGTTTATCTCTTCTCCTACATTTATTAATTTATGTATAATCAGTATGGCATTATGGGTAAGTTATACTGTGGGTCAAAGTGCCATGTTACTTTATTTATTGTTTCACTCAAATTGCTCCAGTTTTAGCCACTAGGGGCTCTTTCAGTTAACTCCTAGGAAGCCTGTGACATATCTCCATTCATTTTTTTTTCTTTTGCAGCACTTTCTTACCTTCTGGCATTCTAAATTTCTCTGGGCTCATCTTGTATATCTTCTGCCCTAATCCTACAGTTGGCCATTTTCCTTATCATCTATTTTTCTTTTAATTGGAGAATGGTATTAGAAACCAAGATCCAGATGAAGGCATGCTTATTGCTACTGGTGTGTCCTTTCTTTTAGGCCCTCTCAGCTGACAACGTACAGAAATATATGTGCTCTTATTCACAGATCTATAAATAGTTCTATACGCAACCATCGGTACCTAAATATGAGCTCATACTGATGTCTCTGATGGATCCATTTCCACGTGAATCAGTCTAACCTCTTCCCTTGTTTACCTGTAAATTCCCACTCCAACAATGAGAAGCCTGGCTAAACGGCGGGTTTTTTATTTTGTTGCTGTGTACCTTTTCCTAATATTCCTTGATAAGGATCTTTTAAAAAGGCTACGGGAGAAAACAAAACAAAACTACGGGAGCTAATGTGTTCATTCTAGAGTGAATGGGGTTTACCTTTTGTGAGGACATGCGGTTATATTCCCTGGGAGAAATAACTGTTTGACCTAGTTATTAATCTTTGGCAAAAATCCCAGAGTGGGAATCCAAAGAGATCACGAAAGACTAGACAATGGGTTCACTCTAACAAACACAGTGAAAGTTACCAAGTACAGCGCTGGAGTCTGATTTGTCAGCCACAGGAGAAATGCATGGGACAACTGGAATTTGGGCTTGCTTGGCTGATGCCCTCGCAGTCCATGAAGACTGAAGAGCTGCTTTCAGTTGACTTGCTAGTGGTGGTTTTAACTTTGTGAGCACAAGGCTTGCACTAGCGGGAGTCCAGGAAATACCTGTGGAGTGTTGAATGGTTTCTCAATTTCTTCCCTCACTGTTAGCTATCCGCCTTTCATTTCTTGGTGTCCTTTGAGTTCAGCCCGTGGTTTGTCTCTTCTCCAACACTCTTCCTAAAGCACAATTACAAAAACAACAACAACAACAACAAAAACACACCCCATGCCAAACCAAAAGTCGAAACAAACAAAAAATACCTAGAAAGCCAAATACCCATGTTGTTAAAACAACATGTAGGCTTAGGGATGAGGTTCTGCACAGATCAGAGATTTTCCCAGTGGGTTACATAAATGAGCTTGGAGGATGTGTGGCATCTATCTCTGCCTGCTCAGGGCTCTTTCAAGCTCGTTTCAGGGGTTTTCACATCTTCTCTGGTCAGGTTGCTGAAAGAACCACCCACTAAGAGGAAAATCAAGAAACCACATGTCTGTGCCAAGTGGCATTTCTACTCCTCTGCTATAGCAGTCACCAATTCTCTCCACCTCCATGAGGCTCATGTGAAATTGTGAGAGTTGGCAACTTGGCCCCTCATCCATCCTATGAGCATAACCATGGAAATCTGCCAGGACATTAGGTGAGTTTAGCCCCTAAAATTCTGTGTCACGCAAGGAAAGGAAATAAAAGGCATCTGTATGGGAAAGGAGGATGCCAAAATGTGGTTATTCACAGATGGCCTGATCCCATACATAGAAAATCCAGGGGGAACCCACAAAACAACTCCTAGTTTACTGTTATTAGAACTAATAAACAAATAGGGCAAACTCACAGGATATAAGATCAACATGTGAAACTCAATCACATTTCTATGTATATATCAATGAACAATGCAAAAAAATTTTTTAAATTCCTCTCACAATACCACAGAAGACATGAACGCTTAGGAATAAATTTAACAAAAAAGTATAAAACTTGTACTCTGAAAAATACAAAACACTTAGAGAATTTAAAGAAGATCTAAATAAATGGAAAGACATTCCAAATTCACGGCTTGGAAGACTCAATGTTGTTAAGATGGCAGTTCTACCCAAATTGATCTGGGGATTAAATGCAATCCCTATCAAAATCCCAGCAGACCTTTTTGGGTAGAAATTGACAAGATGATCTTAAAATTTATATGGAAATGGAAAGGAGCCAAAATAGTCACAATAATGTTTTAAAAAGATGAAGAATGTTGGAGGACACACAGTTCCCAATTTCAAAACATCCTACCCAAAGACACAGAAATCGAGACAGTCTGGTATGACAGAGGATAGATGTATATATCAAAGGTAAAGGAATCAAGAGTCTGGAAATAAATCTTTATATTTATAGTCAACTGACTTTGACAAAAGTGCCAGGGGATTTAAATAGGAAAGAGTTCTGGGACTAGTGAATATCCACATGCAAGAAGATTAATTTAGACTCTCCATATCATACACAAAAATCAACTGGATTACACAGATTTAAGTGTAAGAGCTAAACTTATAAAACTTTCAGAAGAAAATAGATGAGAGTCTCTGTGACCTTGTATTATGCAAAAGGTTCTTAGAGAACAACAACAAAATTATAATCTATAAAAGAAGAAAATGGACAAATTGGACTTCATCAAAATTAAAAACTTTTTACTTCAAAAGACACCATTATGAATATGAAAAGTCAAGCCACTGACTGGGAGAAAGTGAAGTGTAGGTGGCTCAGTCACATCTGATTCCTCATGGACTGTTGCCCACCAGACTCCTCTGTCAATGGGATTCTCCAGGCAAGAATACTGGAGTGGGTTGCCATTCCCTTCTCCAGGGGATCTTCCCAACCTAGGGATCCAACTTGGGTCTCCTGCACTGCAGGCGGATTCTTTACCATCTGAGCCACCAGGGAAGCCTTATGGACTGTGAGAAAATGCTTGCAAATTATATATCAGATAAGGGACTTTTAACAAAAGATTTCTTAAAAGTTAATACTAAGAAGACAAACTACCAAATATGATAAATGGGCAAAAGATATGAACAGTATTTCATCAGAGAAGACATACAAATGGGTAATAACACCTGAAAAGATGTTCAGCATCATTAGTCATTAGGAAATGCAGGTTAAAAACCACAATGAGATACCATTTCATATTCATAGGATAGCTATAATCACAAGACAGGCAATAAGAAATGTTGGGGGGAATGTGGAAAAATCAGAACCCTCATAGGTTACTGGGGGAACATTAATAAAATGGTACAGCCACTTTGGAAAACAACTTGGCAGTATCTCAAAATAATTAAACTGAAATTTACTGTATGATCCAACAATTCATTCCTATGTATCTAGCAGGAGAAATGAAAACATATATCCACTCAAAGAATTATATGTAAATGTTATGGCAGCATTATTAGTAACAGCCAAAAGGGACTTCCCTGATGGTACCGTGGATAAGAATTTGCCCACAAGTGCAGGGGACACAAGTTCAATCCCTGGTCTGAGAAGACTCCACATGCTGCATACAAAGTAGCTAAGCCTGTGCACCACATCTGTTGAGCCTGTGCTTCAGAACCCTTGAGCTGCAACTACTGAAGCCCACGTGCCTGGAGCCCGTGCTCCAAAACAAGAGAAGCCACTGCAGTGAGAAACCTCTGCACCTCACCTAACAGGCGGCCCCCACTTACCATGAGAAAGCTTGCCTGCACAGCAACGAAGGCCAAGCACAACCAACAAGAAAAAAAAAGGCAAAAGTAGAAACAAATGTGCTTTAACTGGTGAATGGGTAAATAAAATATGGTATATCCATTCAGTGGAATTCTATTTAACAATAAAGGAAATAAACTACTAATACACTCTGAAACACAGATGCACCTGAAAACATTATGCTAAATGAAAGAAGCCAGATGCAAAAGGTTATGTATTGGCTGATTCTGTCTTTACAAAATGTTCGGAAGAGGCAAATATACAGAAACGGAAAGCAGATTAGTGGTTGCCTGGGACTGAGGGTGATGATGCAGACAGACTGCAGAGGCTCATGAGGGATTTTACTGGTGAGATGAAAATGTTCTAAAACTGAATTATGGTTATGCAACCCTGTAAATTTACTAAAACTAATTTTATTGTATGCTTAGTATGGGTGAATTTCTGGCATATAAATTATATTTGAACAAGGCTGGTAAAACAAGTCAGTAAATAATAAGCACAACATAATCTCATTCGAAAAGAAATCAAAACAGAAAACAACAAAGCAAAAGAAAAATATAAAATGAAGCTTTCTGAACTACAGTCCCCACATTTAAAACTAGGTCCTCAGACCTTGGGCTCCCCTGGCAGCTCAACTGGTGAAGAATCCGCCTGAAATGCAGGAGACCTCAGTTTGATTCCTGGGTCAGGGCGACCCTGGCAGCTCAACTGGTGAAGAATCTGCCTGAAATGCAGGAGACCCCAGTTTGATTCCTGGGTCAGGGGCGATCTGCCGGAAAAGAGATAGGCTACCCACTCCAGTATTCTTGGGCTTCCCTGGTGGCTCAGCTGATAAAGAATCCAACTACAATGTGGGGGACCTGGGTTCCATCCCTGGGTTGGGAAGATCTCCTGGAGAAGGGAAAGGCTACCCACTTCAGTTTCTGGCCTGAAGAATCCCATGGACTGTATAGTTCATGGGATTGCAAAGAGTCAGACACGACTGAGTGACTTTCACTTTCCTCAGACCTTATTCATCTTATACCTGAAAGGTGTACCTTTATTGTTTTTAAACCAACTTATCTTTTTTCTCTTCATCCCCTAGCTGCAGTCCCTGGCAACCACTTTTCTGCTATTTCTGAGTTTGACTTTTTGTTGTTGTTTTTTTTTTTTTAAGATTTCACATATAATTGATATCATATAGTATTTGTCCTTCTGTGAAATAAGGATTATTTCACTTAGCAAAGTGCCCTCAAGGTCTATCCATGAACCAAATGGCAGCATTTCTTTCTTTCTCATGGCTGAATAAGAAATTTATTGGGAAAGTAGAATTTAAATGTTCTTGCCAAAAATACATACACGTACATAAATACATATGTAAATAAGGTGATGAATGTATTAATTACATGGATCCTTTCCCAATGTATACATGATTTCAATGAGAATACTGGAGTGGGTTGCTATTTCCTTCTCCAGGGGATCTTCCTGATTTGGGGACTGAATCGGTGTTTCATGTCTTCTGCACTGGCGGGTGGGCTCTTTACCAACAGCACCACCTTGCCTGTTTTAGGAGAAGAGAGTCTGGTCACAAAGAACATAGGCCCCAGACTTGGATGATGTTCAGCCCTTTCAGCATATGGACAAGCTTCAGAACTCAGAACAAGGTAAAAAAGTCATCTTGATTTGAAGGAAAGACTGTTACTAGTTGCTGTATAGAGCAAGCCTGCTGGCACACCCCGAAGCCATTCAGATCTCCAGGGAAACCTTCAGAGACTCTCACCTAGATGGCTGTATCACACCGACACTCCACTTCAGAAATGCAAGTCTTCTGGTGGTCAGAAGAGGAAAGTCATTATTACTGGGGCTTCCCTGGTGGCTCAGATGGTAAAGAATCAGCCTGCAATCAGAAGACCTGGGTTCAATCCCTGGGTTGGGAAGATCCTCTGGAGAAGGAAATGGCAACCCACTCCAGTATTCTTGCCTAGAGAATCCCATGGACAGAGAAGCCTAATGGGCTACTGTCCATGGGGTCTCAAGGAGTTGGACACAACTGATTATTATTATTATTTTAAAAGTCCAAACTGTAGGCCTGGCCTCCTGTGTGATATGGAGAAAGAAATTTAACTCCTCTAGTTCCAGCCCTTCCAGTTACAACATCATTGTGTCAGAGGCCTTTGCTAGGGCCAGTCAGGCAAAGTGAGATTAGAGGGTGTTCATTCCCGACATCTGTGGCTGGTCACTCTGAGGCCCGTCTTAGCATCCAGTGCATAATCTCCCACTTTGACTACTTGGAATAAACCAAGATTCCCACTTGCTTCTCAGCCACAAGCAGATCTGGCAGGCATTCGCTCCTCGTATTTTGGCAGCCACCCTCCTTTAGGTAGCTATTAACTTTTAAATATAAAATCCAGGCACCAAATCATGAAGCAGAAAAGACATACATAATTTGGGTTAATTAAAATGCCTCCAAGTGAGCAGGTGACAGATGTCAGGCCTCCTGGCACCCGGAAGAAAGGCAGTGCAACAGACTATTAGGATTCCGGTGTTAATCAGGTAATAGTAACTTGGGTAATTAGCAAATCACACCAAATCTTGTTTAAGTCCCAAATCTCATTTAGAGCCTTTTGGAGAAACTGTTTAAATACAAAGGACACACTCTCCTACTGACAGGAGATGCTTGCTTACTGGGGCAGATATCCCCGCTTCTGGCCTCTATTAAATCCATTCTAATTATGAAGTCTCAAGGTCTCATTCACCAAGGACTGAAAGACAGAGTACTTGTCCCTTTGCTCTTGCTAAGAAACAAAGGAACCCTCAATTCTGGAATTCTAGTAGACTTCAAAGACTCAGCAAGTCCTAGAAAAATGCTGACGGTCTTTGCCACTACCAAGACACTCCACACGAGTTAGGAAAACATCTGCCTTGGCCCGTTTCTTGTTTATTTTTGGCTGTGCTGAGTCTTCACTGCTGCGTGAAGGCTTTCTCCAGTTGTGGCAAGTGAGGGCGGCTCTCTAGTTGCAGTGCGCTTCTCTCATTGGGGAGCATGGGCCTTAGGGCACCGGCTCAGCGGTGGAGGCACTCCAGCTTAGCTGCTCCATGGCTTGTGGGATCTTCCTGGACCAGGGATCCAACCCATGTCCTCTGCACTGACAGGCAGATCGCTAACCACTGGACCACCAGGGAAGTCCTACCTTGCTTATTTCTAATTCACATGTAAAGGATCTGGACAATTTACAGCCCTCAGCAGGAAAAAGGGCTCTTGGTTCTTGAGCCTAGGAGCAGTCCAAAGGTGTTGCTAGGCCCAGCACCACGGGGTTTCAGCAAACCCAGTTTGTTAGTGGTAAGCCTGCTCAGGTTGGGGGCGACTTAGGTCCGTCTGTGCTTCTGCTTCCTCTCTCCCTCAACTTGTTATTTTAAACCATTTTTATAGAGCTCTTTACAACACTCCTCCTCTACTTGGATCTAAAAGTACCTCTGAAACGTTACTGAATTCCAATCCTGTCATCCGGCTTAGAATAACTCACACTGGGCTTGTTCCTACAAGACAGTTGGGTAAAGCCCCGGGATTGCTGGTGTCACTTGTCCGTGTTCCTTTTTAGCTGGAGCGTGTCAGGAAAATGCTCTAAAGGTCCATAGTGTGGCATCAGAGGTCAGTTATCTTGCCTACTTAATGCCTGGAATGCAATCTATTTTTCTATTTATATTCGCTTACCCAATCATGCAGCCAGCATTCTGGAGAGGGGAGAGGTCAGGGAGTTGATGTCATCATTGCTATAAAGAAGGAGAGGAGAGAAACCTGAAGGTGTTTGGGCACCAGAGCCTGGCTGTTTGGTATAGTCTGGTGCCTGGGGCCAAGTCTGTTACTGTGTGAGCCCCATGTACACAACGGAAGCCAGACTATTTCTCCACTGACTCCATGGGGATGATGTGAGACATAAAGGAGAGAATAAATAGCAGGGTGTTTTGTTCACTATAAAGCATCACACAAGGGACTTCCCTGGCAGTCCAGTGGCTAAGACTCTGAGCTCCCAAAGCAGAGGACCTGGGTTTGATCCCTGGTCAGGGAACTAGATCCCACATGCTGCAACTAAGAACGAGTGCAGTCAATTAAAATAAAATACAGCTACTTGTTTAAAAATTTAAGAAAAATAATTAACAAAAAAATAGAGCATCACACAAGCTGTCTACTCCCAGGCCTTCTGAGAAAGTAGAAGCCAAGAGCCAGGCAGAAGCCATGTCTGGGAGCAGGGGCCTCTCCTCCCATCCTCCAATGGCCTGCCTACTTGCTGGCTCCAGGTCTGCATGGCAGGACCCAAGCATGTGCTCTCAGAAGCCTCAGGTGATGTCTGCTGTTAAGAGGTGGGTTTCAGGGAGGGCACAGAGGTGGGAAGGAAAGATCTCTGGACCAGGAGTCTGGACACTGGGGTTCTAGGTACCACTCTGCCACTAACCTACTCCCTTAACTAGTGACTTGGCAAAGAAAACAAATGATCAGGATGATAGCTGGTGACGTCTTAGGGAGGAAAACGGTGGAACCCCACATGGGTTATGAAGAGTAAGTCATCAGAATGAGACTTTTTCATCGGGCATGAGATTGATAAACTCGGAAAATCGTGTAGACAGGACAGGCCTGTACTCGGTGGGATATAAATGAGCTTTCCCGTGCAGTTCAAATGGTCAGGAGGGAGAGATGTGGTTGGGACAGAAATGCAATTAGGTGAGTTCATAAATGTTTGATGTGCCCAGAGGGAGACGATGAAGGTCTCCAGTGGGAATTTCTTTTCATCCTATCAGTTGTATTAGCAACCAATGAGGATGGCGGGCATTATCTGAGGCCCACAGATGCCAGGCTTCGGCCCCTGCCTGGAACACTAAACCCGGTTCTTCTCTTGGCGGACTCCCGCTCACAGATACTGCCTTTGTCAGGCACCTTTCTTGTGTGCTTCTGGATTTCCTGTCTCACGCACTGTCTGCCCCAGTGAGTTCTGTGGAGGAGGTGTCGGTGCTTATCATGTTCCTGCTGTATCCCCAGGCTGAGCACAATGTCTCGCACATGTTGCAGCTGAACTGAATGTTCATATGACGTGCAGTGGGAAATGGTAGTATGCTGGACCATGGAACACAGACCCAAAACATCTGAACAGACTACAGCAGTGGGTGAGATCCATCTATCTCAGTAAAATGGCCTTTAATCAGGAATAACTGCAGTTTGCACACAGAGTTAGTCACAAATGCACCCATGAAGGTGGGGCGAATATGCTGAACGATGGTATATGTGAAGAAAGATTCAAAGTAAGTTTGGAATAAATGAGTATTTCTGGTAAGTCACCAGGAAAGCCACACCACTAAACGGTAGCGTGGGTCTCTGTCAAATGCAGTGACAGTCGCTCAGCTCACGTGGGGTATCCCAGATTGAAGAACTGACAAGCTAGAGATGTCAGGAGCACAGAAACTAGAATGACATAGTTTGCTAAGCCAAGAACTATGAGAATGGCCACGGAAGCAACCTATATGTTCATCAAGAGAAGAATGGATAAAGAAGATATAGTACATGTAAAACAATGGAATATTAGTCAGTCATAAAAAGGAACGAAACTGTGCCATTTGAAGAGATGTGGATGGACCTAGAGACTGTCATACAGGGTCAAGTAAGTTAGAAAGCAAAAAAACAAACACTATATATTAACACATATATGTGGAATCTAGAAAAATGGTATCGATCTTATTATTTACAAAACAGAAATAAAGACACAGATGTAGAAGATAAAAATGTATGGATATCATAGGGGAAAAGGGGGTGGGATGAATTGGGAGATTGGGATTGACATATATATACTATTGATACTATGTATAAAATAGGTAACTAATGAGAACCCATTGTATAGCACAGGGAACTCTACTCAAGGCTCTGTGGTGCCCTAAATGGGAAGGAAATCCAAAAAGAGGAGAATCCAAAAAGAGCTGTATGTAAACATATAGCTTATTCACTTTGCTATACAACAGAAACAAATACAGCACTATAAATCAATTAGACTTCAATAAAAATTAACTGAAAAAAGATATAGAAACCTAACTGAAGTTGCAACACTGAATAATTAAAAGAAAACAGAAAAAAAAAAGTTTTTATCAAATAATATAAATAATGACTATTGACATGAATAAGCACATTACTCTAAGGATGAAACACAGCAGAAGGGAAATGGCCAGTGAAGTCTCATCATATCTTTACATACCAAAGTTAAAAAAAAAAAAAGAAACATGAAGGTAGGCCTGGAGAAGAAAGACTGAGTTAGGAATATGTAATTACTTTCAAATGTCTGGAGGGATTGTGGGTAGCAAGGAGACTCAATCCAGTCTTTGTGAATCCAGGAGGGACAGAATCAATGGGAGAATGTAACAGGCTTCACGTCACATAGTGGGAAAGTCTAAGTGGATGAGGGGTATCCTTATGGTGGGCTTCCCTGATGGCTCAGACAGTAAAGAATCTGCCTGCAATGCAGGAGACCCAGGTTTCATCCCTGGGTCGGGAAGATTCCCTGGAGAAGGGAATGACAACCCAGTCAAGTATTTTTGCCTGGAGAATTACATGGACAGAGGAGCCTGGCAGGCACAGCTGGACACGATTAAGCGGTGCACACACCCACTCACACCCTTATGGCACCTGCTCAGGACACACACACACACCCCCACTCACACCCTTATGGCACCTGCTCAGGGCTAAGCTTTCCTGCATGGGAGATTCAGGCAGAGGCCAGGTTGCTTCCTCCTGGTGATGCTGAAGACGTCTACAAAGACAAACTAAGTCGCCTGCTGCCTCTGCACTGCACCTCAGCCAAGGTCCCAGGGAGATGCTGGCAGAGGCACCACAGTCGCTTTGGGAGGAAAACGTGAGTGGTGTTTTGAGTTGAGATGTGTCTGCCTCCAGAACAAGGAGGTGGTGCATCTCTGCTGGGTGCTAGTGGGAAGGTGTGAGCCCAACAAGGCAGGCGGAGAGCAACACTGAGAACCGAACACTGTGCGGCAGTAGAAAGCCAAGGGAGGAGCCGCCCAACAGAGCGGGCCATCCTCCACCTCTCCTCAAAGCCAGAGCCTTGATGGCTCCTGCACCCAAGACTTCTGGCAGGCATCAAGGGCTTTCTCCAATTAAAATGGGGCTCTCCCCATTAAAAGGCAGTGCCCAAGACTCCCCTGCCTACCTGCGGGGGGCGGGAGGGGTGTGCCGGGCAGCTGCCCTCACCAGAGACAGAAGCTAGAAGCAAGAAGTACTTTCCTCTCCTGAGTTTTCTGGAACCTTCTGCAAATCCAAGATGACGACCACACCTCCATCCAAAAAGCAAAACAAGTAACCCCACCACCCAAGAAGAAGACCTGCAGGGCGCTCTATTTTCTATTTCCTTAGGCTGCTGGAGGTAGAGGACTGAGAGGGCAGGGTGCCAAGAGTTGTTCCTCTCCCCTGAGGCCATGGTCCAAGTGAAAGGAAGAAAAATGGGGCTGGGAAAGAAAGAGAAACCTTCAGCACCACAAAAAGCTAATGACTGGAGGATGCAGGGAGGAGGAGGGCTGGATGGTTGGAAACTGGGCTCCCTGGTGGCTGAGTGCATGCCCTACAGAGACTGGTAGCGAGGAGGCTCAACCCTGTGCCAACCCACCCCCCCTCCTGCCCACGCCCCACAGGACAGGCGGACAGTGCTGGTTTTGTTGGCAGATTTTTTTTTTTTCTTTTGGTGGTGAGCTTTCTTCCTGCACAGCAGGCGCCAGAGTGAAAGCTGACAAGCACTGGCAGAATTTTAAAAATTGCTGCCACTCTCCCACAGACGTCCATTATGTCCCTGGAGCCTTACGATTCACAGCATAAAAGCATAATCAAGAGAAATCATGGTTCGGCTCAGTCAGGGATGGGCAGAAAAGTCCATTTAACTTTATGTTAAAAAAAAGAAAAATAATTGGACCAAAATTTGTTTGAAATGGGAGTAGGAAATGGCTTGTTTTCAATCTATTTCAAATGAAAAACCCCCATTAAATACTCATTGGAAACTATTTAGTTTGGAAACAAGTTTAGTATTCCTTCCAGAAGCAACGTACATGAAAAGTCGCAGCGCAGCATTACCTGCGTCAGGACTACCAGACAACGCCATGACCCAGTTCTACGGGCCTTTGAGAGAAGGGATGGCTGGGCGTCACAACAAAAACCTGCAAGACCAAGCTGGCTGGAGAAAAGGACGTCTTTCGAGTTGACAGAAAGCCCCAAACAACCTTCTGTTGGCAGATGGCAACATGGAGGCTGAGCCCAAATAGAGACTGGAGATGGTGGGGAAAGGAACCACACGGAACACGGAAACCCGCTCTCGCTGCCATGCTGCACGTCGCGGCTGCCTCACAGAGGAGAGCCATCCACCCCAGCCTGAAGCCTCTGGAGCCCCGAACAGACCCCAGGATGCTCCCCTTCACACCATGTGTGGATCCCTGTGACAACATTCCCACAGGCGCTGCTCTGGGAGGCGATGCCTCAGAGAGGGGCTGGCCCAGACTGGCGTTTCTCCTGCACGGTAGCCAGCTCACTCCGCATTCTGTTCTACCTTCCAGCTTCCAAGTCTGCTATTCCAGCCGTGGCTATACTACCAAATATGGCAGTGGGACTCACTAAGTGGTAAATTCCAAGGGGTTGCAGGCTTTTTTTTTAAACCCAGAATCTAGCAGTGAACCTATCACACTGCAGGTGCCCCATCCGTGTTCACTGCATGAATGGGTGAACGTCCTATGAAAGAAATAGGAAACCTCTCAAGGGAGAGGTCTGGTGTGAAAGGGCTTCTCGGGATACAGAAGACAGGGGTTCAACCCCTGGGTCAGGAAGATTCCACTGGAGAAGGGCATGGCAACCCACTCCTGTATTCTTGCCTGGAGAGTCCCTTGGACAGAGGAGTTTGTTGGGCTACAGTCCATTGGGTCAGAAAGAGTTGAATACGACTGAAACGACTTAGCATGCACACGTGATGGTCTGAGAAGGCTGGGTCTTCCTTTAAGCATGAAAACCAGAAATTTCAACCAACAGGGACCTATTGTAGAGCGCAGGGAACTCTGCTCAATGTTATGTGCCAGCCTGGATGAAAGGGGAGTTTGGGAGAGAATGGTTACGTGTGTATGTATGGCTGAGTCCCTTTGCTGTCCACCTAAAACTATCACAACATTGTTAATTTGCTCTACTCCAAAGCAAAAAAAAAAGTTTAAAAAAAAGTTTATAGAGGCTGACAATGAAAAAACCAGACACTTTTCAGATAGGTTAAAAAAAACCTGTCAACTAATAGTCTAAGCAAAATATAAAACCTTGCTCCCTGATATTAAAGGCATAAAGTATCATTACTACTTTAGCAGCAGAGGTTGTATTCATCCTTTTGGAAGAACAAGGCCACATATCACAGCTGCAACATACTCTTGCAGGCACCTAGGTCACCCTGGTCGTCTCCAGCTGAACATCCTGCTCAGCAATCTTCATGTTCTCCATCTACTGAAATATTTACATTTGTCCCTTCAATTTCTCCTCTTCTTTAATTCCTTTGTACACCTTCATTTCCTCTTTCCTTTAACCTTTAGGGTTCTCTGAAAGTGATAAAGGCTCTCAGTTGAGTACCCTTCTATTTCTCTTGAGAACAGAGAGTGGGGCCACCCTTTTATACCACCTGCTCCTTCTCATTTGCAGGCTGAGTTTGAACTTTCTCAGAGCTAATACCCTCATTCCCATCACAGTGATAGTGGCACAGTTTGCATGAGTCACCGGGATCTTTAAATACAACGGAGAGAGTGGCTTGCTGGAAAATGTTAATTTCATTGAAAAGCGGAGTTTATCTTTAATAGAGTTTGCATATATAACATAAATCCACTCAGGGAAGGAAGCCCTCTTCTCCCTAATTGCTTTACACATTTCAGGGGTATATATAAAATACAGTCTGTCACTTGTTATTAATTTTAAGAAAACAGAATCAATTCTGAAAGTCTACAAATTTGTTTCAACAACAAGAACAAAAATCTGGTGCTGCAGAGCTTGGGAGAGGAAGAATATAGCCACATGGATCTCGGGTATTGATCAAGTGCTTTTATTCTGCTCTTCACAGATTTAGGGAGAATCTACTGTGTCACACATCTCTTGCTGAGGACTGGTGGGTGGAGAGGGCAGCATATCATGAAGCCTGGGTGTTTGTCCTTGTTCTCAGAGATGCCTGGGAGGCGAGTACCAGACACATAAAGGACTGAAAGAGGGGCTGAAACGCTGAGTGTGGGCAGAGTTTGGGCATCCTCTGCAGCTTTCAGAGCCGGGTATGAGGAGGCCTGGGAACCAGGGGGCCGGTTGGTTAGATGGCTGGACGTGCACCGGATGCTTTGCAGTTAAATCTACTTTCCCTCCTTTTGTTGCTTTCGATTCTGCTAAGAAGGGCCTTGGTTTCTAATGGAGTTCTCTTTACCACATGTCCACTCAGCATGCGTGTGAGAGGTGAGGAGGAAGACCATGGAATTCTCTCCACTACTGTGGTCAGTCTACATGGGCTCCTACGTGTTAAGAAAGGCTAAAATAGGACAAAGGTGTATCTACAACACGGAAAGAGGCATGCTATGCCTACTTTTTTCCTTAAAATTCACTTAGTCATTTTGGCTGCCTGCCCTGGGTCTTTGTTGCTGCACGCTGGCTTTCTCTAGATGTGATGGGCAGGGGCTGCTCTCCAGCTGCTGGGTATGGCCTTCTCATTGTGGCGGCTTCTCTTGTTGTGGCTTGAGGGGCTCTAGGCTCAGCAGCTGTGGCAAACGGCTGCAGCATGAGGGATCTTCTTGGACCAGGGATGGAACCTATGTCCCCAGCACCGGCAGGCGGATTCTTAACCACTGGACCACCAGGGAAGCCCCATGTTATGCCTTTTAAAATGATGCCATCTGGCTCTTAACCACTTATAAAGGAGCCACAAGGAGTCCTGACTTCCTGAATCTGGAGGAGGGGTCGGGGCTATGCTTTGGGATGCTTTCAGCCTTGGGAAACTTCCATACTGACTCCGTTTGCTTCACGTTATCCTCCTTGGAACCAACCTGCCCTGCCTGCAGCCCTTTATCGTCCTACCCAGCAACCTCGTTCTGAGAGAGAGGGGCGCCGCTGCTCTTCGCGCGTGTTGCTGGGGAGGCCCGTTTAGTCAGCAGGGCCTCCCATGGCCCC
Source organism: Nanger dama (assembly GCA_917880005.1). Lineage (NCBI taxonomy): Eukaryota > Metazoa > Chordata > Mammalia > Artiodactyla > Bovidae > Nanger > Nanger dama. Next base: position 12,298,562 of record CAKJTW010000019.1, on the reverse strand, counting down.
AGATCACTCCTGGCCTGGGACCAAGGAAGATGAGAGAAACACAACAGCGCAGTGACACTTCCAACTTCAACGGAAAGGATCGTTCCTTATTCTAAAGTAGTGTATCTCTTGCTTTCGGGGTGCTAAGAATAATAATAAAATATGACATTAAAGGCGTCAAGTTCTTCTGTGTCAGGCTCTCAAGAGTCTTATCTACATTATTTCATTCACTCTCCCAATCATCCTAATAAGGAAGGTAGTGTTGCAACCATTTCCACTTGACGATGAGGAAACTGAGGCAGAAAGAAAGTAAAAGTGTCAGTCGCTCACTTGTGTCCTACTCTTTGGGACCCCGTGGACTGTAGCCGGCCAGGCTCCTCCGTCCACGGGGCTTTCCAGGCAGGAACACTGGAGTGGGTTGCCATTTCCTTTTCCAGGGGAGCTTCCTGACCCGGGATTGAACCCTGGTCTCCTGCATTGCAGGCAGACTCTTTACTGTCTGAGCCACCAGGGAAGCCCTAATTGAGGCAGAGATGTTATTTAAATTTCCCAGGGTCAAACAGATCACTCGTCAATAGTATCATCAAAATCTGTATGACTCCAGAACTCTTAATCACTACACTATTTTTATGAGGTAATGGTACATGATATTTAGAATTAAAAGAGAAATTTCTTCTTAGTAATGCACAAAGTTAGCTACTCAACTACGTAGCCTCTTACGATGAAGAAAAGCCTTTGTTTTTAACTTGCTTGTGAAATCCTAAAGCCTAATAACCTCTTTGTGAGTCCTAAATCTAAAAGTAGAGTCATCTGATAGCAAACCACGCATGCAAACCATCGGTGGGGCCAGCTGCGATGTCCCTTCACACAAATAGCAGGGGATCTATCAGCTCAGGGGCATCGTTCGTTGAGATTCATTCACTGAGGTTCATTCGCTGAGATTCTACTGAATATTACCGGCAGAGGAAAGAGTGCAGGCTCTGGAGTCAAACCACCTCAAACTCTAATCCTTTACTGACTAGCCTTGTGACCCTGGTTATCCCCCTTGATCTCTTGGTGGTTCAGTTTACCTCTGTATGAACAGGCATTATTCTGCTGCTGCTGTTTAGTTGCTCAGTCGTGTCTGACTCTTGCTGACCCCAGGGATGGCAGCCTGCCAGGCTCCTCTGTCAAGTAAGAGTACTGGGGTGGGTAGCCATTTCCTTCTCCAAGGCATCACCTATTTTGTAAAGTTGTCGTAAGAATTAAGTCAAGTGCTGATAACCGTGCCTGGGACACAGTGAGCCCAATACATGCAGGCTCACATCACCCTCGTTACTGCCGCCATCATCACCACCACCACCACACTAGGTGCTCACAGGTGATGGCAAAATGTAGAAACGTTGTTCTCTGAGTTCCTACTTAAAAAGCAATAAAAGCTCATATTCCTGGCAACCTCCAGATATTACATCTTCCATGTGTTTGCCTGCTGAAAAATCTCAACTGTAAAGAAATCTCTGCATTGACTTTTCCCAAAGTGCCATCTCTTTGAGCATCAGAAAGCAGTTCTTGGGACTCCTAAACAGGTGCAGACAAAAGGCCCCTTAAAGTCATTTCAGTCAAGCCTTCGCTGAACACTAGTGTGTCTATGTGTGTGTGTGCTAAGTCACTTCAGCTTCGCCTGACTCTTTCTGACCCCATGGGCTGTAGCCCACCAGGTTCCTGTGTCCATGGGATTCTCCAGGCAAGGATACAAGAGTGAGTTACCAGTTCCTCCTCCAGGGAATCTTCCTGCACAGGGATCAAACCTGTGTCTCCTGCATTGGCCGGCGGGTTATTTACCATCAGCACCGTCTGGGAAGTCTAGAACACTAGTAAACCTGCTCCATCACTGATGATCCAAAATGACAGAGTACCGGGAGCTTCTCACCTTGCAGGCCAGGGAGCAGTGGACGTGAGGCCTTCCTCTCAGTGGGCCGTCTCCTTCCTACCACTATATCCACCCCACCAGGCTCCCAGTTCCTAGCATCACAAAGACAGTCTGACTTTGTTCACCACCACTCACTGTTCTCCAGACACGTGTGCAGAGCAGATCAGATCTAGGGTTCCAGCGACTCCACCTGAGGAGGCCCACTGCTGTAGCATGCTCAGCTTGCCTATCACCTCCAACCTGGCTGCTGCCAAAGGCCCATCCTGGACTGGCAGGAGGCAGCAGCTACCACCACCCAGCTCCCTGCTGGTTCCCATGTGACTTTCAGCTCCAGTCGAGGAATAAGTCTACAGTGGAAAATTCTAGGCAGCATGAGAGGTGGCAAAGAAATGTCAGGAAGACACGGAAACCTAATCTCTCTGAGGCAGATGGTTGAAGAAATGGCCCCCAACTGGGTCATGCCCCTGTATCCCCGGTTGTCCCTTCTAACATGGACTCTGGACCAGCCACATGACTTGCTCCGGTCACAGGTAGAGCATCGAGGTGTCATTGGTTGAACTTGAAAAACACTTGTGCACTGGGGCCTGTCCCTCTTGCTGCTCTGAGACCCATGCGATCACATGGACTGAAGCCTGAGTTAGCTCACTAAAAGATGAGAGGTCACAGGGATCTGAGAGAAGCTGGCTCAGCTGGGACCTCATCCTCGACACCAAGCAGTCTGTCAATCACCAGACACGGGTGGAGGCCTCCTAGAGTAGCCAACCCCAGCTGACCACAGATGACTGAGAGGCCAGCAGAGAATAAGTGAGATGGCCCAGATAAGTACAATCACCCACTTGACCCAAAGACTTGTGAGTCATATAAAACAGTCACTAAGTTTAGGGGTAGGTTGTTTGTCCAATTCTCTGGCCACCTGATGTGAAGAGCTGACTCATTGGAAAAGACACTGATGCTGGAACAGGTTGAGGGCAAGAGGGTAAGAGGGTGACAGAGGATGAGATGACTAGATGGCATCACTAATCAATGGATGTGAGTTTGAGCAAAATCCAGGAGATGGTGAAGGACAGGGAAGCTTGAGCTACTGCAGTCCATGGGGTTGCAAAGAGTCAGACACGACTGAGCAACTGAACAACAACAAGGTCGTTCATAACAAAAAGAAGCTGATACCATCCCCTTTAACCCCCAATTACAGGATCAGCTGTCTGCAGCCTGCTGACTTCCAAGGATGGTACCACCAAGCTTCCCGCATGCCTTGGTTCCTACAGGGCACCCAACTCTAGGCCTCAAGTGGTGTCTCTGAAGAAACAACAACAGGACAAAAAAGATTGTCCGTGCATGATGGTGTGTGTTAGGGCAGGGGCCGGGTGTTGGGGATGAAAGGGCCAGTCAGGCGAGAAAGGCGGGGAGAAAGAAACTGACCGGAGACAGCATGCCCCACTGAACACAGAGGCAAACTCCCCCTCCCGCTCCCCGAGGCCCCTTCTGCTACTGGCAAAGAGAAGCCATGAGAGCAGTGAACGTGAGCAAGTGGCCAGGCTAATTTTCACGCTCGGGCTGGGGGCTGGGGGAAGAGGGAGTGGCGAGAACCACCAAGAGCGTCTTGCAGAAGCCACAGCCCAAATCCTCGTCTGCTCTGCTTGAAGTAATTCTACATGGCTAGGAAAAAAAGAAAGGCTGGAGCATACGGTTTCTATCTGCGCTGCACAGAAGCTGATTAAAAATGCTAACTACCATGATTGTCCAACCACCAGACGCTCCCCAGAGACCTGTGCTCACAGATGGTGATTAGTTTGGGATGGCCAGAATATTCACCGGTACCATGCTGCCGCAACACCCACAGACTATCTGCCACTCTCCCAGGAGGCCGTTAAAGCCTGTTTGCTTCATACAGTTAACTTGAACCATAAGCTGCACAAGCCTCTTTGATACAAGTTTAATCACCCTCCTCATAAACCCCTAACACTCTCCAGCCTGGATATGCATTTGCACACAGCTCAGCATAGAACTCCCCTTGGAATTCCGCAGCCAGTGACACCCCTGCCCCACCTCGCAGGCCCCAAGATGGATGCCCCCTCGCTGCAAACTCTGTAGAAGGCCCTCCCTGATTCACCCACCCGAATTAGGGCTTCCTGGAGCCGTCATATATCACAGCTCCCACTGGAAATTGGGTGATAAAAGATCGATACCGGGACCTTGTAACAAATGTTCCAACAGTGAAACTGCAAGCTACTGTTTATCTTTTCCAGAACATATTTTCTTCCCCCCAAGCAAATTCTAATTTTCTAGACTGACCCCGGCTATCCTCTTTGATATTTATTTATTTGGAAAGCAGAAATAAGTGAGGTCCTGGAGACAACGTCTGAATGGACACAAAGCTCTGTTTAATCACTGCCCTTGGGAACCCTGGTCACTGCCTCCCCCCCTGCATGCCCCGGCCCTCTTCCAGATTTGACCACTTCACAGCATCCCCCACCCTGCCGGCTGGCAGCCTGTTCTTTGGGCGCAGAAGCTGTGACATTCAGCAGATATGCCAATAGTAAGAAGGAAAGCCTGTGAGGAGAGGCAGGAGCCCTTTCGAGCAAGTTTATGTGGATTCTGTGTGATCTGACATTTCTTTTGTAGGTGGGGTTGGTCTGGTGTCTCGAGGCTCCTCTCCATAGAAAAGTGAGGGTCTGACCAGGGAGGAGGACTCACTTCCGGGTTCAGCTCTGGAGAAGGCACAGCTCTGCCAGGTCTGTGTGGCTTGCCACGCTGCCTCACTGTTTTCATCTGTAAAATGGGAGCATTTCTCTCCGTTCTGCCCAGCCCACATGATTGCTGTGTGAATCGAATGAAAAAACTATTTGTGAAGGGACTCTACTAACATTTCTTAAAAAGTTTTTAACATGTGCGTTCCACTGCTCTTGCTGAACTTTGGTTCTTTATTCTCTTTTCCAGGAAAGTGAAGTCAGCATGTGGAGGGAATTTCAGAGTAGTTCAGTTTGTGATGTTGGGGTTTTCTAGGCTTTCCCACTCAAGGGTCTGCCCACGAGAGGCAGCTTCTCTGTGTGTCTGTGGTATCTTGGATCCAAGAGGCTCTGGGCCCTTTTGTGGGCTGGTTGGTGAGTGCTGTCTGCAAGCGCTCCTGTTTCTCCCTCAGAGAGCATGGCAGGGTTTACAGGTGGCGGTGGCTTATGAATGAGGTGATTCTTTAGATAAATAAACAGTATTTGAGGAGAAGTTTTCTGGTTGCTGTTACCTCCTCTCTTTGGCTTGCCCACCGTTGCTTTCCTCTTCTCTCTTTTTGAACCTGGGGCTCAACACTCCTTTCTAGATGGCACATTCTAGAACACCACTTAAAACCGTTGACTCCTGTTGACCTTCCCATTTCCAGGCCTTATTCTATACACAGCATATTAAAAGCAGAGACATCACTTTGCTGACAAAAGTCCACATCGCTATGGTTTTGCCAGTAGTCATGTACGGATGTGAGAATTGGACCACAAAGAAGACTGAGCGCAGAAAAACTGATGCTTTTAAACTGCAGTCTAAAAGAGAGACTGTTGAGAGTCCCTTGGACAGCAAGGAGATCAAGCCAGTCAATCCTAAAGGAAATCAGTCCTGAATATTCATTAGGAGGACTGATACTTAAGCTGAAGCTACAATACTTTGGCCACCTGATTCAAAGAGCTGACTCACTGGAAAAGACCCTGATGCTGGGAAAGACTGAAGGCAGGAAAAGGGGGCGACAGAGGATGAGATGGTTGGATGGCATCACTGACTCAATGGACATGAGTTTGAGCAAACTCTGGGAGATAGTGAAGGACAGGGAAGCCTGGCATGCTGCAGTCCATGGGGTTGCAAAGAGTTGGACACGGCTTAGTAAACAATTAGACACACATCTCTGGTTTTAGGAAACAAAAGTGATTTGCATGTCAGGTTATAAAATACACTTTATTATCATTATTTTAAAAATACATTTATTATTTATTTTTCGCTGTGCTGGGTCCTTGTTGCTGCACTCGGGCTTTCTCTAGATGCAGTGTTCAGGGACTACTCTTCGTTGTGGCGTGTGGGCTTTCATTGTGGTGGTTTCTTTTGTTGTGGAGCACGCAGGCTCAGGGGATGTGGAGCACGGGCTCAGCTGCCCACTGGCACGTGGGGTCTTCTTGGACCAGGGATTGACCCCATGTCCTCTGCACTGGCAGGCAGATTAAGCACAGGATCACCACTGAGGCCTCACGCTGCTCCTGACTGGCATCCGCCACACAGGAAGGCTCATGCTCTGGTCGCCTCCTCCCTCGCTGGACTCACAGTCACAAGTTGCACAGGGCAGCACCTGCTTGGGATGCCCACAAACCCTTTCCTCTCAGCAACAACCAGAGTTTCCCGTTTCCTGCTCATTTCTATCTCTCCTTCTCCCCACAGACACTAGGATTCCTTCTCTGTGGGGAATCCAGGCCCATAGCCCATTACTGCTCTGGGAACCTGTCCTCCTGGACAGTTACCACATAATCATATCATTTTACTCTTTTCTGATCAATTTCACATTCCGGTCAAAAAGCTCCTTAAAATTCAAGAGAACTTCAGACTCCCTTTAGGGAATTAGTGGACTATCTGTATCATTCATCCTCCACATTCAAAACTATGTACTTAGAATAAGGCTAACTGAGGCAGATTGGTTAGGAGTGGTCCCATTTCTCTTCAAAGGGAAATATGAAACTCGGCCTGGAACCCAGCTCTGGACCCCCAGAACCCCTCCTACTTTGTCTCTCGAGTTTAAGTCTAGATGTCACTGATTACATAAAAGTCTTGCTTCCTGTCCTAGCAGAAAGACAAACTGTGGAGAACACAGCAACCATTGCAGTCACAAGTTTGACGGCATTGCGTTAATACTAGCGCCTTAGGTTGCCATAACAACCTCTCCGTACAGCTGAAAACCCAGAAGCCCATTTCTACTGTTTATATTTAGTGCTATTTATGTAGGCCAGGGTTTTCTTCTTTCTCTTTTATACCCCCTTTTAAGAAAGAAAGAAGTGGTATAGGTACAGCAAAGTGGGAAATGTATTTCCCTCCATTTGCACTACCTCTTCAGATAAAGAAGGACATCGTTTTCTTTGGTGAGCAAAGGTACAGAAGAATGCAAATGCAAGAAGAATTTCTAGGATTTGACAAAATAACTATTACGTTGAGTGCTAAGTTGCTTTAGTCATGACAACTGTTTGTGACTCTATGGACCTGTAGCCCGCAAGGCTCCTCTATCCATGTGATTCTCCAGAAAAAATATTGGAATGGGTTGCCATGCCCTCTCCCAGGGGATCGTATCGACCCAGGGATTGAACACAGGTCTCTCACATTGCAGGAGGATTCGTCACCATCTGAGCCACCAGGGAAGCCCGAACTATTATGCTGACCTATATCTAAAATTGTTGAGTTAACACTATGAGCAGTTTTTACAGCTAAGTGACTGTGCCCTTGAAATACTGAGGGACTGAGTGGCGAGTTCAACCAAAAAAAACACCACAAACATACAGAAAAACCCAAAAGCACTGAGCAGCTCCAGTGTGAGGAGAGACAGCTCATCACACTTGGCTGGAAGGACTGGATTTTCACTCCTACCACTGAGCGGAAGCCTCAAGCGTGGGACCGTGCCCAGTCACCCAGAGTGCACTGAGAGTGTTTTAACGTGAGCTGATGTCTGCTGGCCCCGGTGCACAGCACTCTAGAGCATGAGGGAATCTGCAGAGGCCACTGAGACTGTCATCTCAATGGATTTCTGGAGAGGAAGAGACTGGAGAAACGGAGACAAATAGGAGCAAAGAGGGAAGCCCAGGAATCGCACCCAGCTGGCTTGACCTCCATTCTAGGAAGGATCTGACATTGACTCTGTGAAAATATGCTGAAAAGTCAGAAGCATTCAGGATCTGTGTCTTGGGAAGACACATTCCACTGATGTCAATGAACAATGACCGAGTGCAGCCTGTACGCAGATCCCAGTGCCAGGGTCTGGGCTGACCGACAACAAGGATGGAGTGAGACCAGTAAGTGGTCGGTGAGGGCAGGGAATAAGAGAGAGGAAGGTAGGAACTTTAAAACACCAATAAAGATGATGGAAGCATGACCTGAGAGGTATAGAAGGAAACGGGGAAACAGGCCTGTAGCGGTAGGATGGCTGAGCAGTTGAGGAAGCTTCAAAAGTGAGATGGGACAGAGGCGGGATCTTGAAGCTGTACCAAATATGACTGGTAAGAAGTGGGAGAAGGGCTGAAAGGACATCCTGGGGAGATGTGGGTAGAGAGTGTGGAGGGTTCAGCGATGGTGAGCAGAGATCTGGCACGCAAGGATAGGCCCTCTCCTGTGAGTTGGCCGTGCGTCTGAGGAGATGCCCAAGAGAGAAGTCGAGGTCTGAGCTATGGGAACAGAAAGGTTGAGAGACCCTCCCAAGAGAAAAGTGACCAAACTGAGTGGCTCAGGAGGCGTGGGAGATGAAAGGGAGCAAGAAGCATGTGGACTACAATCTTCCCCTGAGACCAGACTCAGCAGAACGGCTCTCCCCGACCATGACCCAGAGGTTGTGCGTCACAGACCCACCACTCCTGTGCTGGGGATTCCGGCAGGATCTAAGCCTCGTCCACCAGAAGATGAACTGGAAGGGCCGGGGCCACCTGCCAGGTGCTCCGGTATCTGCCTCTGGGCTCCTTCTATGGGAGCCTGAGGCTTGACATGCTCCTCTCCTCACTTGAAAGCCCTCCTCCAAGCTGTGCTCTCTGCTCTGTGGATTTCTACTTCAAGAACTATCTTGTCCACAGAGCAGGCCTCTTTCCTCCCCAAGGGAGGACTTTTCAATCCCTTTTCCAGTCTGTTTGAGTCTCACCAAATCTCAATGATATTTTCGAGGTCATATTTACCATGCTAGGCTTCAAAAATCGCGATCATTTTGATTTTCCCAGGCTCTGAATGGCACTTAGTCCTAATAACATTTTTTATCTTGGGTGCCACTAGGCTTCACCCACGCTGTGCTTTTTCTTTCTCTTTCAAACTGATAATCTCCAGGCCTCTTTAACTGGTTTTGTAGTGCTCAACTTTTAAAAGCCTTTTCCTGGGTGCTTCTCCCCATTCCTTCCTCCACATTCACTTTAAAGTCATTGTGAGCAGATCAGCTGGCATCTGGGAAAAAAGACTATCCATTTGCATGTGACAGAATCCCTTCTGAGTTGCCTTTTGACATTTCTGAACTTGAGTGCACGCATTCATTGCTCCATTCATTCAACAAATAACACAAGTCACCTTCACTGAGTGGGCACTCTGCTAAAGGGCAAGCAAGGGGACTTCCCTGGCAGTCCAGGGGTTATGGTTCAATCCCTGGTTGGGGAATTAAGATCCCACATAACTACTCGACGTGGCCAAAGGGTTAAAAAAAAAAAAGAAAAGAAAAAAGGTGAGCTAGAGGACATGGCCTCCTGGAACTTCTAGTCTACAAGGGGCAGCAACTTAACCGATGAAAGTCTGCAACCATGATAAGTGTCCTGAGGAAGAGGAATTATGCAAGTGGATAGGAGAAGAAGAAATACTTCCACTAGGAGAGGTGTGGAAAAGCAGGATCAGTTGCCTCAGGAAGGGGTAAAGCCCCTTCCCCAGAAGTAAGAGGGGTTTTCCAGGTGGCTCAGATGATAAAGAATCAGCCTGTAATGCAGGAGACCCAGGTTTGATCTCTGGGTCAGGAAGATCCCCTGGAGAAGGGGGATAGCAACCCACTCCAGTAGCCTTGCCTGGGAAATCCCATGGACAGAGGAGCCTGGTGGGCTACAGTCCATGGGGTCGCAAAGAGTCAGATACGGCTAAGTGACTAACACTTTCACTTTTTCATGTGACCATCTGCCAGGGAAGCTGTGGAAGAAATTCTGTGAAGACTGAGACGCTGGGAAAAATAACTTCAGGGCCCTTTCCATCTCAAAGATGCTCTGATTCTATAAGCAGGACCAACCAAGAGGGAAAAGAAGAGTGCGATTTATGAAAATGCCCTCACCCACAAGCCAGGCTCTCAACAGACCCTTCCCCACCTCCATCTCACCAGCTGATACAAAGCTTCATCACTCTCTCTACTTAAGATCTTATCCAGGTGCCCACCCTGGGCTATAAACTATAGGAGAAAGCCTCCAGGAGCAAGCACTCTCAAAGACACCATATATTGAGCAATTCCTACTGACGTGAATCATTTATTTGAGAGGAAGAGTAAAACATGTTAAAGGGACTTCAGGGGATTACTCTTCCTATATTAACAACCCATTAACATATAATGAACTGGGATGATGGTCAAGGTAACGTGAAGCCATGTGAAAGCTGAGAAGCTGGGTAGACGTCCACACAACAAATTCACAAAGTACTTGTCTGATGCTTTTGGCTTCTCTGGGCATCTTGGTCAACCCCATACTCCTGTGCGAGGAAGAAAAGGCCTCTGGGTTCTGGATGTTTTCTGTTGCCAGGGGAGCTTAATGCAGCCCAGAGCCTTTCCACCAGCTAACATTGGCTTGCGGGCCTGAAATGGACCAAGCTGGACATTTACCAATGCTGATGAGGCCCTTGGATGGCAACAAGCCCAACAGCTACTTTCATTCTTCATTCTGATCCTCTCTCACACATACACCTCTGAGCTGCCACATGGTGGAAGCAATTTCACCCAGAATAAGTCATGGCTTCCTCAGGCCTCAGGAGAGCGTGAAGACTGGATTTTCAATATAGCTCCTTTCTGCTTATTATTCTCTCTCCCCCATTACAGCTCTTCCTTACAGACCCTAACATACAGTAGTGTCAACAGATAAATGGTCTTGGCACTTGTGGTCAGAAAGAATGATTCGGTAGTAACTAGTGAAAACTGAAATTCTAGACCTGCCTCCATGTGTAACTGGCTTGTTGGAATAACTTCACTGAGCAGATGCATTCATTTAATGTCTGAAGGTACATTTTTGGAGCTAGTCAATCTGCCAGGTCTACCAAGAAATGATGTCACTTAGTATCTTGCAAAGGAATTACAGAGTATCTACTGCTGGCAGTCAGGAACAGCTAGAAATCTAGGCTAGAAACATTCTGGCCACAGACTAGAGCAATGATTCACCAATGATTCACCGTCTTTTGCCTGGAACAACTCAGATAACATGCTTCCCTGATGTCTCAGTGGCTAAAGAATCTGCCTGCATTGCAGGAGACACAGGAAACTTGGGTTCAATCCCTGGATCAGGAAGATTCCCTGGAGAAGGAAATAGCAACCCACTCCAGCATTCTTGCCTGGAAAATCCGATGGACGGAGGAGTCTGGCAGGCAACAGTCCAAAGGACTGCCAAGAGACGGACATGACTGAGCGACTAAGCACTCACACACTCAGGTAATACTTCCACTGCAGACTCTTCCACGAGTATCTCTCAAAGGATGCTCAGCAGGTAGGATAGGCTCTACACTTTCCAGCAATCGGATGTAACACCCTCTCTCTTGGCTCTACCTCTAACCAGGGTGGGGGTGACTGTGGTTGGGACCTGCTGATCTAAGGTCTAGAATGTGGTTACGGGTGCTGAAGCAGACCCCCACATTGATTCCCAAAGAGTCTGGATTTGCTTGCAAGTACCCCCGCAGTTGTTCTTAGGGAGAGGCAGAATGGCCTTCTGTGTAGGCAGGGGTCCAGTTTTCACAATAAGCTGTCAACTTTACCACCTGCACTTCTGATTTCTAAGGCATAAGGCTCTGCCCTGAGCCAGCAGCACAGAATACAAACACACCAGGCTCTTGTCAGAGAAGACAATCTCAAACTGTCTGCCATTCAACTCCTATCAAAAGCCCAGCTGAGAAAAGCAATATTTACAAAAGATTATTTGAAGGACAAGCAGTTCATCCATTCTTCGAAACACTCTAAATTCTATCCGTGGATCAAACCTGACCATCTCACAACTTCACACTAGGGCCACAGTACTTTAGTCCCACACAGAACTGCTGTTGCTGAACTGTATTTTAATGTCATACCATTTGCTCTTATCAAAAAGTTACTAGAAGAAGCAGTCATCGAAGATCTGTTATTGCACTTGAGAAAGGCATTGTTCACTACAGAAAATCCCATGTGAGAAAGTTATCTCGCAATGAAGCTTGAGAAGCAGCAGCTTGATTCTTGAAGAAACGACGGTCTCTTTTCTAGGTAATTTCATAGAGGATTGGACGTTGGCTGCCAGGAATTTCAGTGTCAAATCTGAAGCTTGGCTGAGGCAATTATATCGATCCTTCAGTTTTCTGTGTCTGTCATCTTGCTCTTCGTCGCTAGTTTCTATGTTCACTGCTACTTATTTGATGTAATTTTTTTTTTAAACAAACTGTCACAAAACTTATGACACCAGGTAAAGGTATAAATATGGAAAGAATGCCTAAGTATCTCTGTTTATATAAACACGGTGCCTATTGGGTTGTTCTTTAGTTCAGTTCAGTTGCTCAGTCATGTCTGACTCTTTGCGATCCCATGAATCGCAGCACACCAGGCCTCCCTGTCCATCACCAACTCCCAGAGTTCACTCAGACTCATGTCCATTGAGTCAGTGATGCCATCCAGCCATCTCATCCTCTGTCGTCCCCTTCTCCTCCTGCCCCCAATCCCTCCCAGCATCAGAGTCTTTTCCAATGAGTCAACTCTTCGCATGAGGTGGCCAAAGTACTGGAGCTTCAGCTTTAGCATCATTCCTTCCAAAGAAATCCCAGGGCTGGGTTGTTCTTAAGTGAAAGTGAGTGAAGTCGCTCAGTCGTGTCTGACTCTTTGCGACCCCATGGACGCCTACCAGGCTCCTCCGTCCATGGGATTCTCCAGGCAAGAATACTGCAATGGGTTGCCATTTCCTTCTCCAGGGGGTCTTCCCGACCCAGGGATCAAACCCAGGTCTCCCACATTGGAGGCAGACCCTTTAACCTCTGAGCTACTTTTTGGCAATTCCCTTCTTGACAGCAGTAATTGCTCTGGTTGTTCAGCCCCTAAGTCTTGTCTGAATCTCTGTGACCTCCAGGCTCCTCTGTCCATGGGATTCTCCAGGCAAGAATACTGGAGTGGGTTGCCATTTCCTTCTCCAGGAGCAGTAACTGTAGCCATAGCAATAATAATGCTAATAATCATAATCGAACTTATAATAAAGCTTTGTGTCCTATGTACATGATCACTACAGTAAGACTGCACGTCTTATTTTACTTAACCCTCTCAATAACCCTCTAAGTTTGGTACTATTAGCCTCATTTAACAGACAATGAAACTAAAGCTCTAAGAGGGTAAGGGATTTGTCTATTAAATACCTAGTAAAAGCAGAATCACACTGCCTGTATCTGACTTAAAATGGCTGCAGAAAATCTCCATGTTAATTTTAACAGGCCATTTAAAGGGAGAATGACAAAATTAAAACAACAAATGCTACAGAGAGACTGGAGCTTTTCTTCTTCCCTTCTTGGTATCATAGTAGAGCAGTGCATAAATGACTGCCTATAAGTGCCTTCTCATGTCCTAATAGAGCCACAGGGAAAAGGTGATCTACAGTAGTATAAGGCAAAGATGGAAATGTATTTTGTTTTCTATTTATTTTCAAAATATTTATTTTGGTGTTATTGGTGCTCAGTTGCGTCTGGCTCTTTGCAGCCCCCTGGGCTTCTATCTGTTCATTTGGCTACGCCAGGTGTTCATTGGTATATGCAGTTGGGGCATGGGGGCTTTAGCTCCCTGATCAGGGATTGAACCTGGGACCCCTGAATTGGGAGCATGGAGTCTTGGCCACTGGACCACCAGGGAAGTCCCAGAAAGTGTATTTTGTAGGTATAACCAAGTCAAGAGTATAGGTAATATATTTTGTCAAAAGCGAAAAAGCTGAACACAGAACCATAAGCATCAGAAAAACACTGGAGTCTAAGAACTTTGAGAGATTTCCCACAAAGCCTGGCAGGCACCTCAGAGTTGCAGAGGACTTGGCCCCCTCAGGAAATGCTGCTCTGACCTGTTTGGTCTCACATGGGCCAACTGCCCACCATGAGGAGGCTGTCACAGTGATGTGACTGGCGTTCACATCACAGGGAAGAACGTCTTCCCTGCCTTCCACATCTCTTCACGTGGTACAGCCCTTTGCCATCAGATCTCCATCAGCTTTCAGAATAATCACCTACATGAGCTGAGAATACAGAGCCTGGCACTTGTTCTCCATTTAAGACACAAGGGTGAAAGTTAGGGATGTGTGTTCATTCATCCATTCAGTGACCAAACACCAAGCATTGCTAGGCCTGGAAATACAGAATAAGCAGACCTAAGACTGGGCAAAGACTGCTTAGATATGACACCAAAAGTATGTACCATGAAAGAAGAAAAATGATTAGTTGGACTTCATCAAAACTGACAACTTTGGGGCTTTGAAAGACACCATTAAGAAAATGAAAAGGCAAGTTATAGTCTGGGAGAAAATATATGCAAATCACGTATTTTGAAAGAGTTTGTATCCATTATATGAAAAGAATTAACAATTATAAACTTAAAATGGGTCAACTTTATAACTTTTAAATCCCACCTCAGTAAAGTTTTAAAAATATAAGGAATCAAAGTGCCATTTGCAGAGATGTGGGCAGATCCAGAGACTGCCACACAGAATGAAGTAAGTCAGAAAGAGAAAAATAAATTACTGTATTATATCACTTATATGTGGACTCTATAAAAATGGTATGGATGAACTTATTTGCAAAGCAGAAATAGATTCACAGGTGTAGGAACAAACCTGAGGGTACCAAAGGGGGAAGTGGGGGGTGGGGGTGAATTAGAAGATTGGGACTGACACATATATACCCTTGATACTATAGACAACTAATGAGAACCTACTGTATAACACAGGGAACTCTATTCAGTGCTCTGTGGTGATGTAAATGGGAAGGAAATCTAAAAACAAGAGGGGATATATGTATGCAAATAGCTGATTCCCTCTGCTGTACAGTGGAAACAACTATACTGCAATACAAACATTTTTAAAAATGCAGGCAGTCAATAGCCTCTTTTGGCAATTCATCCCTACTCTAATTCTTTCTTGGTCTTCAGCAGATGAGAACATCTAAGTGGGTTGAAGCTGGTCACAGGCAGTGGAGTGATACAGTAGAACCCTGCCAATGTGACTTTTATGTCTTTAGGCAAGTTACAACCTCTCTAAGTCTCCATTTCTCCCAGTCTATAAAACACTGATAAGCTTTGTACTGCTTATCTGAGTGGGTTGTTGGGTGTAGCATATGGGATGTGAAGCTATCCATAAAGGGTTTTGTTTTTGTTGAGCTATTACGCCTGCTCTTGAGCCCTGGGACTCACATTAAAGTTAGTTCGCCATGGTTAACACTCTGTTTATGTTCTCTATTAAATTCTAATTGAGTTTTAGTGGCATTCAGACATAGCTTTTATTCATTTTGCGATAGAGTGATTGGTTTTAGGCTCCAAGGCTGGGCTGGGGAGAAAAGACACGGCATCTCTGCTTAACATCCGTTCATTCAACATATTTTCAAGCTTGCAGCACAAGGGGATTCCCTGGTGGTCCAGTGGTTGGGACTCCATGCTTTCACTGCTGAGGGCATGGGTTCCACCCTTGGCTGGGGAACTAATGTAAGATCCTGCAAGCCATGTGGCGTGTCCAAAAAAAAAAAAAAAAATCAGTACCAAGATAAAACCTCAGGGGCTCTCCCTTTCAAAATGTGAGACTTCTGGCCCAAAGCAGATATTAGTCCTGTTCTTCTAAGAGTTCTTGAACCAATAAACCTAAAATGTACCTTATCTATATTCGAGTTTGTCCTGTTTTTCAAAGACAAGTCCTTTGAATCCCAGAGTTCCCCATGACCTAGCTGATGCCACTTTTTTTTTTTTTTTTTTGATCCTGGAGGTTCCCAACAATTTTCAATTGGGAAAAAGATGGAGTTGATGTAAAAGAAAAGAACAGGGCCAGAAAAGGCTTTGAGTGTGTGGATTTTTTTTTTCCCTAGTGGAAAAAAGTCCCTAAGCAGTAACTATTGGCATGACATGTGGTGTATACTCTCTCCTCCAGAGTATCCCTTCTTCATTCATCCCTCTATAGCCACATAATTTAGCAAAATTATGAAAATCAACAATAAAACCCCCTAATCTTTACTCAACTTTCATATAACTTCTTTCTGTACTCTACTTGCCCCCAAATGCTATATTTCAATTCTACAATCTTATTAAGATAAATATTGTGCAAAATACCCTTAAAAGCACATTTGGAGACTTGGATTTAAAAATTAAAAATAACATTAAAATAAATTTGGTGCAGGCTTTGACAGATTGCTTCTAAATGCTCACTGTTATTATATTTCACATTAAGATGTTGACATGAACAAGGGAGCAAATAAAAGTATTGGTGATTCAAATATTTTATCAGCATTTCACAGAGAAAATATCTAACCAAGCAGCTATATTTTCATTTACTAAATCAGATGTGTAACTTCCATTTTATGCCTGTTCCTCTTTCCCATTTATGTATTTTTCTGGATCTATGACTTTTAAAGCTTGAGAAAGTGAACAATTTCTATCATTAACTTAGCTGGACACAGATCATATGCAAGATACTCAGCAATGCAGCATTCCAGCTGGTTCTCTACTAATTCCTGTCAACCTCAAGTAGGGTTCTTTCCTGAGTAGAAGAGACAGCAAGCATGGAAAGGTAGCTAGGATCTATGAGCTCAGATTCAGGCAAGAGTCCACTAAGCTGATACCACCAAACCCAGTCTACAAATATCGAAAACCCACTCTGACTCTTCTCTCGTCACCATTCTAGGTCAGTCTGTTGCTAGGGGAGCCCTCTTGGGAATTACCTCGTGTTGGGTGCCTCACAGGACTTGGCATACACAGACTAAAGGCTCCCTAGTCAAGGCTTGAGAGGACCCTAGGTTCTCTCTCAAGTTCTGTTACGTATTTACTGAGTGAACAAATCACATTCTCAGTAAGGCTGTGTGATGCAGTACATAAGCCCAGGGATCCAGGAACGAAAACTGGGTTTGTTCTTACATCCCCGGGACAGCAGAGCCTGGTGGGCTGCCGTCTATGTGGTTGCATAGAGTCAGACGTGACTGAGGTGACCTGGCAGCAGCAGCAGCTACTATTTATGACAGTGTGGCCTGGATCTTAGTTTTCTCACCTGTAGACAGGACTGTACTTAATTATCTGTAAGGTCTCCTATAGCTATATAATTCTCTAACTCCCTCAACATAAATCCCCCACAGTTTTTTTTCCCCTTCATTTTAATCACAAAAAAGTTACACTTGATCAAACAATATAAAACTATTAGGTTGGGCAATATCAAATGGCAGATACTTGACCACTGTTGATCAGTAAACAGCAATATCTAAAGGACCAACTTAGCGTTCAGTATGTATACTAAGTGGAAGTCTACCCTTGTTGTTCAGGCATCACTCTGGCTTATATTAATAACATATTTGCACAGTGCTTTGAAAGTCTAAAAGTGCTTTCACGTGCATTATTTATATGCAGCAAACATTTCCTGAGGGCCTGCTATGTGCTTGGGGCTTTCAAGTATAATTTCTCATTTAATCCTTACAACAGCTGAGAAAGATGGGATATTCTGATGTACAGGGAGTGAAAACACTCAGGACAATGGGATGAGGTGCCCAAGGTTGCACAGTAGGTAAGTGAGAGCCGAGATTCACACTCAGCTCTTTCCACAAACTCCCCTCCCGCTGGTCCTCTCATCCTAAGAACCCTGGAAACCATAATAACTTCATACTTTTAAGATGGGCAGGAAGAGGATGTTTTCAGGCCAGCACTGCTTTTCTCCCTTCTTTGCTTGCAGTACCATGCTTGAAACTGAAAATGGCAGATTCCTCCCCAACTCCTGATGGAGAAGCAAGATGCAGGTGTCTGGGAGGAGGTGGGGTGGGGGGTGGGGGCTCCTGTCTGCAGAGACTCTTAGTGAGGGGGAAAAAGCACATCTTATAGGTAAAAACTCTGTAGCTTGGCTTGAAGCTAACCCCTACGACATACATTACTGTCTCTGTTCAATCAGTGTTCTGCTACAAGAATCAGTTACATTCAATCATCTGAAAGAGCTATTAAAATGCTGATAAAAAATTCATAAAGTAACACACAGTAATGAATCAGGAGAATTCAGTAAAGTGAGACCTACCCTTAGAGCAGGGCAAAAATGAAGGTGAACGATCGTTTGGGCCCAGCGGCCATGAAATACCCTTTTGGAAGATGAATAATTCTGTTTAGGGCTGATAAGTTGAACTAATTTATAATGCTGTTTTAGGTCCACTGCTGAAATATTTCAAATCCCTCAACTTTAAAATGCATTGCCTGTCAGAAACTGGTCTCTTAACAGTTTCCTCTTAACATTTTTCAAAATGTAACCTAGACCAATTTGCATGATTTAATGCTTATTGTATTATACTGTGCAAGATTTAAAATGGGAAATAAAATTTTAAAAAAAGAGAGAGAGAGAGAGAGGAAGCTGCAGACGAGGTGGCAGGAAGGGAGCGAGTGAGGGCCCGGGGGAGTTAAGACCTATCGGTTCTGGACGGAGTGTCCTGCTGGCAGGAGGGAGATCTAACCAGACACAGTGCTCGTGCTTAGTTGCTTCAGTTGTGTCCAGCTGCTTGTGACCCTGTGGACCACAGCCTTCCAGGCTCCTCTGTCCACGAGATTCTCTGGGCAAGAATACTGGAGTGGGTGGCCATGCCCTCCCCCAGGGGATCTTCCCGGCTCAGGGACAGAACCTAAGTCTCCTGCATCTCCTGCATCTCCTGCACTCCAGGCGGGTTCCTTATAGCAAAGGACCCACAAAATTCTAAGCTGGTAAGTAGATTTGGGTGGCCGTATCTTTTGGAAACTACCCTCGCCAAGGCAAGACAGGAAAGCAACTCTGTGAATCAAGAGGAGAAGGTGAACTGAAGCACTCCTCTGAAGCCTCACCACTGCCCTCCTCTCCAGCTTCTAGAAAATTTCCAGGGATCCCTGGAACCACCCCCCCAACCCGAGACCACCGCCGTGATCTGTGTCACGTCCTCATTACATTTCACCTGGATTCTTGCAAAGAGCCTCCTACTGGGCATCACTTTCTTTAAGTTTCTCCTCTCCTTAATCCATATTCTATTCTCTTGCTACACTCTTCTTCCTAAAGCACATCTGACTATATTATTCGTTTTAATAACACGCAATGGCTCTCCACTGCCTGTAGGAGACTCTGAGCTCCTGAGCATCACTGACAAGGCTCTTCACCTTATAGCTTTCAACTTCCCTATCTGGCTACCTCTTACGTTATTTTGCAAAAAGAGTAAAGGAAACAAGGGATGCTTACAAAGTACATAACTGAAAAAATAATCTATCCAGATTATACAAAGAACTCTACAGGGCAATACAAAAACAAAACAACAGACAAGCAAACTAACCTAAAAGATGGGCAAAATACATCATGTTGAACAGCTAATAACTATTTATAATAAAAAAGATGCTCAATTTCAGTAATAATTGGGAAACCCAAATTGTAGTAATCATGAGACAGGATTTTATACCCATCAGATAAGGCAAATACTCAAATATTTGTCTACTGAGAGTAAGGGAGCTGGTGGCTCAGATAGTAAAGAATCAGCTTGCAATGCGGGAGACCTGGGTTCGATCCCTGGGTTGGGAAGATGCCCTGGAGGAGGGCATGGCAACCCATTCCAGGATTCTTGCCTGGAGAATCTCCATGGACAGAGGAGCCTGGTGGGCTACAGTCCATGGGGTTGCAAAGAGTTGGACATGACTGAGTGAATAAGCACAGCACATTGAGAGTAAAAGTTGGGCAAGATGGAGGAAATGGAATACTTTCTTTCAGGGTGTGGAAACAGATTCAACCTCTGCAGACAGCAACTAGTGATACGCAGTTAAGGTCAAGCTGCCCAAGCCTTAGAAGCCTGCCCACCTGATCCTTGATATAAAGGAACCCTGGTTCATTACGGAAATCTTCATATCTAAAAATGAGAGATACTCTAAATGTCCATCAATAGGAGGATTAATAAAGCATGGTTTATCCATATAATGAAGTAATACACAGCAATTTAAAACAAACTGGAGGGATTTTATGGTGGCCCAGTGGTTAAAAATCCACCTGCCAATCAGTGCAGAAGACGCAGTTTGATCCCCGATCTGGGAAGATCCCACATGCCGCAGGGCAACTAAGCCCAGGAGCCACGACTACTGAAGCCTGTGCACCTGGAGCCTGTGCTCCGCTACAGAAGCCCCAGCAACGGGAAGCTGCACACCACAAGCAGAGAGTAGCCCCCGCTCGCTGCAACTAGAGAAAGCCCGCGCAGCAACCAACACCCAGCACAGCCCCAAATAAATACGTTTTTAAAAATTTGTTTAAATTAACTAGAGCTCTACTTAATATAGATAAATATCTAAAACATAAACTTGCTGTTAAGAAAGCAACTTTCAAAGGGCTGTGGGTGGAGGATACAATGTCTACCGTTGAAAATTTATAAGACGATCAGTAGATTGTGGGGCAGTTCAAAGGAAAAGTAGACCACCTCTTCAGCGCTGGTGCTGCCTTTCAGTGAGGGCGTTAGGCCAGGACTACACCTCCCCGCTAAGAGCACAACACGGACTATAGTCACTGGTTATGAGCGCGGTGAGCTTCATCAGCGTGGCTGGCTATGGGTGTGGGTATCGCGTTGAGGGTGGCAGGATAAATAACATGCCTTCCAGGCTGGGCAAAACTGACCCTTTATTACACCCTCCTTCTCATAATGGAATGCTCTTTGCATCCAGGCTTTTGCCGTCTTCAGTTACGGAGAACAATTGCGCCTCTCATGGAGGCTGTGGCTTCTGAGCCTGCTTCTCCATTTATTCATTTAGGAGGCTGTGGATCTGATCAGAAACAGCCACTTGGGCTGACAGATCATGGCTGCCCAGAGATTTTATAAGTCCTGATTAATTGTTTCAATGTTTTGTTATGAAGGGTTTACTCTATGTTGCGTTACTTAAATTTTTTTACACAACCCAAGTTGTCAAAGGGAGGCAAAACCCCACATAACATGTGATAATAAGGCTGTTACTGGGCAGGGTGCACTAATCCTCTGTTTATTCACCTGTTCCCCATTACACAGATCTGTTAAACTAGCACTTTGTCCATCAACACTTGAGTGCTTAAAGCTGAGTAGGCCTCTTTTGTAATCGCTGGCACCAGCAAAAGCCAGACTTCAAGCTCTCGAGAATGTGGCTGGAACCGCTGATCTGCCTGAGGAATCCCTGCTCACTTGTCCAAGACTTGGTAGCCTCCCTCTTTTCACTCATCAATGCCTATAAAATACAGCAAAGGCTGTATGGGTTAAATTTTTTTTAGGTGAGTTTTGGAAAGTAACAAGAGGAAAAAGCCAAAGGAAGTGATTTCCTCTGGTGACATTTCTGCTGGGTTACACCTACACCAAAGATTTATAGCTTCACAAAGCCACAAAGCTAACCATATGGTCAATTAAAGAGAATTCCAATTTCCGTGCTCCTGGGCCCAGAACGTGAGAGAGAGAAGTTTCCTGTGTTATAAGGATCTCGGTCTTCTGTGGGGGGGGCATTTAATGTACACCCCAAATCATGGAAGTTAATGTTATGAGAAGCAAGAGACATTTCCCTACTGAGAGGGGGAAGGAAAGGAGGCTTCATGGGCTGCCTCAGCCCCTGGTCTGCAAGGGGCCAGGGAGGCAGAGGTGGCGGTGGTTGGGTGGGGGAGCATTTGAAGCATCGTCATCACCTGTTTCCTTGCTTCTGACCCCCGGGTAATTTTTATAGAGTCACAAGTGAGTTGAAGAACACCAAAGAATTTCACACTTCCCTCCAAGTGGTCTGGCTTCACCTCTGAATCAAGTAGCTCAAAACAGCATTTGAAATCTTAGACTCAGCAGGCTTAGCAATGTCCAGAAAAAGCCCTGCAAACGCCTCTGTGTCGCCAATATCAAATGAGTGAGACGGGGTGGGGGGGTGGTCATCTGAACTGCTGGGGCTTTTTGAGTATGTGGCACACAGGTTCACCACGACCTCAGAGGTGAAGACCTGACTGCCTGGCGTCGGACAGAGAAAAACAGCGAGGCCTACACTCAGAGCTGGAGCGGAAAGGTCACACATAGACACATTCTGCCAGCCACATCCAGCCCATCGATCCAAACGGAGCTCCTTCCTAACTCTCTGAATTACAGAAAGATGGGGATCTTACTTTGTTATTTCTAAGCTCATCAAGTTGAGGGGCACTCAGGTAGGCTAACCTGTAATCTGTTAACCAAATTGGGCCACCTTTGAGACTCAAAGGTGTGCTGTGCTCAGTCGGGTCCACCTCCTTGTGACCCGTGGACTGTAGCCCACCAGACTCCTCTGTCCACGGGATTTCCCAGGCAAGAATACTGGAGTGGGTTGCCATGCCCTCCTCCAGGGGATCTACTCAACCCAGGAATTGAACCTGGGTCTCCTGTGTCTCCCGCTTTGGCAGGTGGTTTTTTTTTTTTTTTTTTTACCACTGAGCCACCTGGAGGAAATGGAGAGTCAAAGGAGGAACTCTTACTATGCCAGCACAAAAGACACATATGAGCTGTGACTGTCCTCTGGAAACTGCGGTATGTGATTTGTCAGTTTAGGGGCTATGATATATGCCATTTTTAGATCTGAAGAAGAAAAAAAAAAAAAGAAAGGTAGAGCAGACATATGCAGGTAACTCTTCCTATCACTGGATGACACAATCCAGACTGGAAACTGTCAAAGTGGCGAGGCTGATTCCATACGGAAATATGACTGCTCTGGTTTTTCTTCCCTTTCTTTGTTCTACTGCAGTGATTCTCAGGTGTTTTGTTATCAGGACCCCCTTGCACTCTTTTCTTGAGGGCTTCCAAAATGCTATTGTTAGGTACATTAATCCTACTGATGGGCTTCCCTGATGGCTCAGATGGTAAAGAATCCACCTACAAAGCAGGAGACTGGGTTCAATCCCTTGGTCGGGAAGATCCCCTGGCAAAAGGAATGGATACCCACTTCAGTATTCTTGCCTGGATAATCCCACGGACAGGGTACCTTGGTGAGCTATAGTCCACGAGAGTCAATGATATCTACTGATAGTTATCTTATTAAAACTGAAAAATTGTAAAATGTCTATTAAATCATTAAAAAGTAACAATAAACCTATTCAGTTCAGTTCAGTCGCTTACTCATGTCCGATTCTTTCCAACCCCATGGACTGCAGCACACCAGGCTTCCCTGTCCATCACTGGAACCAAGGGATGAAAATATTTCCCCACATGTTCCTCAAGGAGAGGACAGCTAGTTTTCTTCAGTTGCTAATAATTTTGGCACTGAGTTTAAAGGCCATCAAAATCTATTTGAACAAGGAAGATCAAGTCTGAGGTCAGAACTCTTAGTGCCCAAGATGTAGGGAGTGGCTTCACTAAAACTAGAAAAAGATTCAACCAGGATGGAGAGACAAGGAGAGGGCTGTTTTCCAAACATCAGAGACTCAGGCCCTGTCTGGGGCAGCCCACAGGAGGAAGTGAGACCCTGGGAGAAATGGCCATTCCAGGCTCCCAGTGTGTTTGTGTGGACAGAGGTGAGAGGTGTCCGGATAGTGGGCTGGGGGACGCCGAGCCTAGAGGACTTCCAGACTTCACAGTCCTTCAGCAAGTGGTGTGACACCGGCCCTGGGCACAGCTCCAAGGATAATGGAAGCACTGGGAGTGAACTCCAATTCAAGTTCCCCACAGGAGGGCTGTTGCAAACAGAAAACAAAGTTGATGTAAGGAGGCAAAGAAATGTGGTATTTCTTCCACATTCGAGACTGTCGACTCACTTCTGTATCTGTCCTGCCTAATTTGGGAAGCCACCAGCAAGCCAGATACTGTTCCTGCCGTGTACATGGCACACACACCGTTCTGAGGCCTCCTGCCAGCTAAATGGCTCAACCTGTCAGCCTGGCTTATCTAGGAGCAAAGAAGCCAAAAGAGGTGAAAAGGAGAAAATAGAACAGCTACCTTCTCAGGGTCAAGCTCTTATCGCCCGGGGCCATGGAGCCAAGGTCGGTGCTAAAGGCTCACGCCGGACCCGACAGGCAGCCCGTCTTCCTCTAAACCTTAGAGTCCTCATCCGTAAACTGGTGAATCCTCCTTATGAACTCGGGTTGCTGTGTTCTTTCATGGAAAAACACCTCACATCGTACTGCATCCAGAACGAAGCAATTGCTAATCTGTTGCTCCTTTATCCCACTCACCTAGAGCTTCTGTAGGAGACTCCCCAGCCTGCTCCCGGGCCAGCATGCCTTCCAGTCTCATAGTCCCCACGGCTCTCCTGTGCACCGTGGCTGCCATTCTCATGACTCTGCAGGAGTCCTGAAGAAAGCCCTTCTATCTGGTTTCCCTGGTGGTTTAGTGGATAAGCATCTGCCTGCTAATGCAGGGGACACGGGTTAGACCCCTGGACTGGGAAGATCCCACATGCCGGGGGCGACTAAGCCCATGCACCGTAACTTACTGAGCTCGCCACGCTCTAGAGCCCATGCTTGCTACGAGAGAAGCCACTGCAATGAGAGGCTCCCATATTGCAGCAAAGAGTAGCCCCCACTCACCGCAACTAGAGAAAGCCCGAGTGTAGCAGAGTGTAGCAATGAAGACCAGCGCAGCCAACAATGAAATAAATAAAAGAACAAACCTTAAAAGGAGTCTCTCCCACCCGGGCAGAAGCTCCCTAAGGGCAGCTTTCCGGTCTGTCTTCACTTCCCTGCAGGCCCTGTGTCAAGCGTTTGGTATTTCACGGGGGTGCAGTGCCGGGGTGAAGGAAGAAGTTGACACTCCTCACTATTAGTTCAGAAAAATTCCTTCCTGTGCTTTGGGAATATGATGGATGAAGAAGATTAGACTTCAAGAATCTGAAATTTAAAGGGAAAATGAAGAGACAGGAGGAAAACACAACCTTAAAAAGGCAAAGGAGGGTTGACCTGGTGCAGACACTGGGTTCTGAGAGGAGCAAGATTCAAAGCAGGCGTCAGCTTCTGAAAGCAGGACCCCAGGTCAGGGCTCTCTTGCTTAAATAGGAGAAGACTTCAAATGCAAACGTTGGCATGCTATCCTAATTAATACCTAACCCTCTCTTCGCAGCCCCGGTAAGTAAGCTAGTTAGTGATTAAAACATTTCTACCTGATTACTCTACATTTAAATGCTTAAAAAGGAGTCACAGTTAATGAGACATCACAAGCAAGGCAGGAAATTATGCTGTGACGTGTATGTACGTGTGTGTGTGTGCGCGCGCGTGCACAGAGGCACTGTTTTGAAGGGAATCTCTCTCCCCAATCACTCCCATTTTCTTAGTCTCCTTCTGTTTTCGTTTGTGGAGTTGGAGATTTAAGACTGACTCTGGGGGAGATGAAGACATTGAGGAGGAAGAGAGAAGGATAAACAAGGGGATGGAGGATTTGAGCCACAAGATGGATTTCAACACAGGAAGTAAACACCTGGCTGGTAGGAACCTTACGTAATTAAAGATGCCTGCTAACACACATCAAACCCTGGGCGCTAGGACCAAAGCAGATGTGTTCATTTTCCATTTCTGCCAAAGCCATACAACTCCCCGGCTATTCTTCTGTGCCCCGCTTCCCCTCCCTCCCAGGGGCTCCCTCCCTTTCTTGCCTTCCCTCCCCACCCCTCTTTCTCTCTGACAGCACTATTAATGATCGTTAATGCCCCACAGGCTCTAATGGGTCCCGCTGGGAGTCCAGAAATACTGCAATTTGTATTGAGGATTTAGACATAACAACAACAAAAAAAGCCCTCTGCTCCCGGGAGCCAGAGCTTGATCAGTTAGCTACCCCCTGGAATTGCACAACAGAATAATAAATGACAGCTCTTCGATTAAATCAAGCCTTCTGCTGCAAGTGCCGGAGAGACTGTGATTGTCACTAACAATCCACTGCTTGTTAACACCACCGGGGTACGAACAAACAGTGGTTGGCACTTAAGAAATTAAAAGTCTTTGGAATACCTTTGGTGCTCATGGGCACACATGCCCACGTGCACACGTACACGTACTTCTCTGAAACTGCCACTGATAGTTTCGGTTGGTTTTTATGTTTTAGTTATCTATTTTAAAAAGTGTTCAGGAAAGCTCAAAAAAAAAAAAAAAACCACCACCCAGTTATTGTCATGTTAAAAAAAAAAAAGAATTCCATACTCACCTGCACCTCACATGTATGTAGTATTCTTGATGACACAATTTACAAAGGGATAAAAGCTTCATCCTGTGTTCCTCAGGTTGGTTGGTCTAGGGAATGGGGGCATGTGAGGTACAAAGGGCTAAAACTGAGTTTGTGGGTGATGTGCCATTTACACTGATTTCCTGCAGGCTGTGATGACGTGCCTTCCAAGTAAAAGGTCAGTTTCAAAAGGGGGTGATGAGACAAGGTGTGATCTGGGTTGGTGATGACTCAGAATCAGCAGCCCCTGTCTTGGAGATTCTAGCTTCACTAGATTCTAACTCCCCAAGGCAGGAAGCCCTCCTTCCCATCCTCTTGTGGCCTTTTCATAACCCACCATGCTGTTTGGGATCACAGCTAAGCCTCCAGAACACTTGAGAGACAGAAGAGAGCGCAGCAGGGCTGAGAGAGAGCACTCACTGAGCTGAGTTCGTCCTCCCGTACAGTAGAGACTGGACACTGGACACCCATCCCAGCCTTGGAGAAGAATCGAGGAGCCTGCCTGGAGGGCGCTTACACTTGAAACCGGAGGGCAGCCAGAAGGGGTCCTCCCAAGCCCAGAAAAACATGATGGGTGCCGCCTGCTGACTTTCAGTCTCCAGAGACGGATGGTGTCCATCTACACTTGACCTTTCCACGAGGCGCGATCACATGTTTGTTTGGACAGGACAGCGGAGAGTAATGGTTCTTGCCCCGCTTCCTCCCTCTTTCCCTCCCTTCCCTGCTTCCCCCACTCAATTCTCCCCTGGGTGGAGAGGAGGATTCCATACACAATCTTAAAGTGAAAGGCAGATGGTTTCAGCTACAGTTAGCCATATTCACTTGCAGATTCAGAATTATTGATGATAAAAGCTAAACTATGAGGCATGTTCCATCTGTTTATTTTCCAATTTTCATTTGTTGTAACCCTGTTAATATTACTGGAGTTTTCCTCTCTCTCCAGAAGAGTTGCCATAAGGGCATCTACCTAAAGACATCTGTCGCCTCTCGCTCCAGACGCGTCACCCTCACTGACGCCGCTTAGGCTCTGCTCTCCCTCCGCAACCGCCCCCATGCCCACTCCTTTCTCCTTGCATTCTTGGAAAGCCTGCAGCCCTCCCCTAGGACAGGGGACTACAGTGTGGGCCTCACTCCATGGGATAGGAGACTGCACCTGGGGCTGTGGGCGCTTCCCTGGTGCCAGTGCTTCTCAAACTGGGTGCAAAGCAGTATGCCTGGAGGGAAGGGAAAGTCGCTCAGTCGTGTCTGACTCTTTGCGACCCCATGGACTGTAGCCTACCAGGCTTCTCAGTCCATGGGATTTTCCAGGCAAGAGTACAGGAGTGGGTTGCCATTTCCTTCTCCAGGGGATCTTCCCGACCCAGGGATCGAACCCTGGTCTCTCATATTGTAGGCAGATGCTTTACCCACTGAGCCACCAGGGAAGCCCAGGTATGCCTGGAGGGACATCAATTTCAAGGACAGTGCCTGGCCCTGGAGCATGACTTTAAGACTGGGAAGGAGGGGTTGGTAATTAACATGCTAGGTAACAAAGACACTGCTAACACTGAGGCAAACACGAGGGTGTTAGGAAATGGAAGTGTATTCCCTGAGTGCCCCTCCCAGCCTGCCTGGGTTCAGTTCTCCCCCAGAGTGTGTGGCTGAAACTCCCCAGCTGCATTTTCAGTCTTAGCCTCATGCTCTCTCCTGGGGGTAACAGTTGCACTTCGTCCTGGGTGTAACGGTGGCTCACAGAGCAGAAATTAAACACGGCACTGTCTATCAGCTCTGTTGCCGTTTAGTCTCTAAGTCATGTCCGACTCTCTGAGAACCCATGGACTGTAGCCCTCGAGGCTCCTTTGCCTGTGGGATTTCCCAGGCAAGAATACTGGATTGGGTTGCCATGCCCTCCTCTAGGGGATATGCCTGATCCAGGGATTGAACCTGAGTCTCTTGCATTGGCAGGTGGATTCTTTACCACTGAGCCATCAGGGAAGCCCATATCAACTATACTTCAATAAAATAAAATAAAATAAAACCCAAAGTCCCCAAAACAATCCTCCAGAAGAGCCACCATGTGCAGCTCTTGTGAGCAAGAACTTCCTAAGTAACTTACAGCCCTCTTTTAATCAAGAGGCAAAGCTCTTCATCTTGTTGACACTTATGACCCTCGATTTCAAATACTCCAGTTGTTTAATTCAGAAGGGACCTGGAGAAAGTGCAGGCCCTCTCCATTAAGACACTTTCTAATGGGGGTCATACATCAAGTCCCTGCCTTGAATTGGAATCGCAGCTGTTTAGAAACCTGTCCTGGGTCTACACGTTCAGAGCCGCTTTCTGGAGGATCAACACTCTTCGTGCTAACATCGTCCTCATCTCTGCTGGGGGAGGACTGGCAGAAAGGATCCAGGAAGAAGGCATCCACCACCTGGTTTCACTTTGCTTGTGCTTCTCTCTCTTCCTTCCTCCCTAGACGCCTGTTTCTCATCCAGAAAGGCAGTCCTGAATAGTCCTCGCCTGGGCAGTCTCCCCTGAGACTAATGAACAAATAACAATACAATGACTGTCATTCAGTCAGCACTGGTGGGGTAAAGGCCAGAGCCAGGCTCTGCCGGGGCCACTAAAGAAAGATGCTGGGCGAGTGTCCGCTGCATTTTGAGCCTCAGGGCCTGCCAGTTCCCTTGGAATCTGCCAACTGCTGCAGCCTGTGTTGCTGCTCAGGTGTGGCCTCCAACACAGTGAACGGCACTGTTTTTTACTACTTTTCTTGGCCTCCTCTATTTAGAATACAGGCTTCAGGAAGGCATGATGCCCTAGTCAGAGCCCTTGTGGGCCTGTGTGTAGGAGATTCCTCTTTCATACATAAATCTGCACATTATTAATGTGTACAACTTGATTAGCTTGGAGGGGAGTGTATACCCACGGACATTGCACTATCACTGTGATGTTCTTCTTTAAACTTTATTTTTAATTAGAGGATAACTGCTTTACAATACTGCATTGGTTTCTGCCATATATGAACATGAATCAGCCACAGGTATACATATGTCCCTTCCCTCTTGAACCTCTCTTCACCTTCTATCCCATCCCACCTCTCCAGGTAGTCACACAGCGTGGGTTTGAGCTCCCTCGTCATACAGCCAATTTCCACCGGCTACCTAATTTACATATGGTAAATGCGCATGATTCAATGCTACTCACTTCATTCATCCCACCCTCTCCTTTTCTATCTGTGTCCACCTGTCTGTCCCTCTGTGTCTCCACTGCTGCCCCGAAAATAGTTCACTCAGTACCGTCTTCCTAGACTCCATATATATGTACTAATATATGACATCTGTCGTTCTCTCTCTGACCTACTTCACTCTATATAATAGGTTCTAGGTTCATCCACCTCATTAGACCTGATTCAAACGCATTCCTTTTCTTATGGCTGAGTAATATTTCATATACATACCACAATTTCTGTTTCTATTCATCTGTCAGTGAACATCTAAGTTGCTTCCATGTCCTGGCTATTGTAAATAGTGCTGCAATGAACAATGGGAGTACATGTGTCTTTTTCAATTATGGTTTCCTCAGGGTATATGCCCCGGAGAAGGCAACGGCACCCCACTCCAGTACTCCTGCCTGGCAAATACCATGGACGGAGGAGCCTGGTAGGCTGCAGTCCATGGGGTTGCTAGGAGTTGGACACGACTGAGCGACTTCACTTTCACTTTTCACTTTCATGCACTGGAGACGGCAATGGCAACCCACTCCAGTGTTCTTGCCTGGAGAATCCCAGGGACGGCGGAGCCTGATGGGCTGCCATCTACAGGGTCGCACAGAGTTGAACACGACTGAAGTGACTTAGCAGCAGCAGCAGCAGCAGGGTATATGCCCAGTAGTGGGATTGCGGGGTCATATGATAGTTTTATTCCTAGTTTTTTAAGGAATCTTCATACTCTTCTACATAGTATGCATTCCTACCAACAGTGCAAGAGGGTTCTCTTTTCTCCACACCTTGTCCAGCATTTATTGTCTGTAGATTTTTTGATGATGGCCATTCTGAATGGTGTGAGGTGATAACTCATCACAGTTTTGATTTACACTTCTCTAATAGTGACCTGCTTCTTGAGAAACCTGTATGCAGGTCAGGAAGCAACAGTTAGAACTGGACATGGAACAGCAGACTGGTTCCAAATAGGAAAAGGAGTACGTCAAGGCTGTATATTGTCACCCTGCTTATTTAACTTATATGCAGAGTACATCATGAGAAATGCTGGACTGGAAGAAACACAAGCTGGAATCAAGATTGCCAGGAGAAATATCAATCACCTCAGATATGCCGATGACACCTCCCTGATGGCAGAAAGTGAAGAGGAGCTAAAAGCCTCTTGATGAAAGTGAAAGAGGAAAGCGAAAAAGTTGGCTTAAAGCTCAACATTCAGAAAACGAAGATATGGCATCCGGTCCCATTACTTCATGTGAAATAGATGGGCAAACAGTGGACACAGTGTCCAGACTTTATTTTTGAGGCTCCAAAATCACTGCAGATGGTGACTACAGCCATGAAATTAAAAGATGCTTACTCCTTGGAAGAAAAGTTATGACCAACCTAGATAGTATATTCAAAAGCAGAGACATTACTTTGCTGACTAAGGTCAGTCTAGTCAAGGCTATGGTTTTTCCTGTGGTCATGTATGGATGTGAGAGTTGGACTGAGTGCCGAAGAATTGATGCTTTTGAACTGTGGTGTTGGAGAAGACTCTTGAGAGTCCCTTGGACTGCAAGGAGATCCAACCAGTCCATTCTAGGAGATCAGCCCTGGGATTTCTTTGGAAGGAATGATGCTAAAGCTGAAACTCCAGTACTTTGGCCACCTCATGCGAAGAGCTGACTCATTGGAAAAGACTCTGATGCTGGGAAGGATTGGGGGCAGGAGGAGAAGGGGACGACAGAGGATGAGATGGCTGGATGGCATCACTGACTCGATGGATGTGAGTGTGAGTGAACTCCGGGGAGTTGGTGATGGATAGGGAAGCCTGGCGTGCTGCGATTCATGGGGTCGCAAAGAGTCGGACACGACTGGGTGACTGAACTGAACAGTGAGTGATTTTGAGCATCTTTTCATGTGTTTATTAGCCATCTGTATGTCTTCTTTGGAGAAATGGCTGTTCAGGTCTTTTGTCCACTCTTTGATAGGGTTGTCATTTTTCCTGGTAGTAAGCTGAATGAGCTGCTTGTAATATTTTGGAGATTAATCCTTCGTCAGTTGTTTCATTTGCTTTCTTTTCTCCCACTCTGAGGGTGGTCTTTTCACCTTTTTTATAGTTTCCTTTTCTGTGCAAAAGCTTTTAAGTTTAATTAGGTCCCATTTGTTTATTTTTGTTTTTATTTCCATTACTCTAGGATGTGAGTCATAGTGGATCTTGCTGTGATTTATGTCAGAGAGTGTTCTGCCTATGTTTTCCTCTAAGAGTTTTATATTTTTGGGCCTTATATTTAGCTCTTTAATCCATTTTGAGTTTATTTTTATGTATGGTTTTAGAAAGTGTTCTAATTTCATTCTTATTGAAACTTATTGAAGAGACTATCTTTTCTCCACTGTATTTTCTTGCTTCCTTTGTCAAAGATAAGGTGCCCATGGGCATGTGGGTTTATTTCTGGGTTTTCTATGTTATTCCCTTGGTCTGTATTTCTGTTTTTGTGGCAATGCCAACTGTCTTGATGGCTGTAGCTTTGTAACCAAAACTCTTCCAACAAACAAAAGCCCAGATCCAGATGGCTTCACAGGTGAATTCTACCAAAAGTTTACACCTGTCCGGCTCAAACTCTTTCAGAAAATTGTAGAGGAAGGAAAACTCATTCTGTGAGGCCCCTATTACCCTGATACCAAAACCAGATAAAGATGTCACAAGAAAAGAAAATTATAGGCCAATATCACTGATGAACATAGATGTAAAAATCCTCAACAAAATTCTAACAGAAATTCAACAACACATTAAAACGATCATACATCATTATCAAGTGGGCTTTATCCTAAAGATGTAAGGATTCTTCAATATATACAAATAAATCAATGTGATATTCCATATTAACAAACTGAAAGATAAAAATCATATGGTCATCTCAATAGATGCTGAGAAAGCTTTTGATAACATTCAACTCTAATTTCTGATAAAAACACTCCAGAAAGTAGGCGCAGAAGGAACATACCTCAACATAATAAAGGCCATATATGACAAACCCACAGCAAACATTATTCTCAAAAGTGAAAAACTAAAAGCATTTCCTCTGAGATCAGGCACAGGATAAGGGTGACCACTCTTGCTGCTATTATTCAACAAAATTTTTGAATTCCTAGCCACAGCAGGTAGAGAAGAAAAAGAAATAAAAGGAATCCAGATTGGAAAAGAAGAGGTAAAACTCTCACTCTTTGCGGATAACATGACACTATACATAGAAAACTCTAAAGAGGCCACCAGAAAATTACTAGAGCTAATCAATGAATAAAGCAAAGTCTCAGGACATAAAATTAATACACAGAAATCCCCTGCATTCTTATACACTAACAATGAAAAATCAGAAAGAGGAATTAAGAAAACAATCCCACTTACCACTTCATCAAAAGAATAAAATACCTAGGAATAAACCTACCTAAAGAGACAAAAGACCTGTATTCAGAAAACTATACCACACTGATGAAAGAAATCAAAGACAACACAAACAGATGGAGAGATACACCATGTTACTGGACTGAACAATCAATAGTGTGAAAAAAATCACTACAGGACCCAAAGCAATCTACAGATTCCATGCAATCCCTGTCAAACAACCAATGGTATTTTTCACAAAACTAGATCAAAAAATTCCACAGTTTGTATGGAAACACAGAAGACCTTGAACAGCCAAAGCAAATTTGAGAAAGCAGAATGGAGCTGGAGGAATCAACCTTGCCTGAGTTCTGACTATAGCACCGTGATGTTCTGATGATAAGGAGTCAATGGACAGAATATGCCCCATCTTTTCTGACAGTTTCACAGTAAAACAAGTTGTATATCTGAGAGACAGCAGATGACTCTAGTTTGTTTTAGGAGATCTGGGGCATTCTGCTGCCAAGCCTGAACACTTACAGAAAGCTCATCATTTAAAGAGAAAAAGCAATTGAGGGGTGTTTTTTTGTTTTTCCTCACCCGCTATAGGATATGAGGAGATAGCAACCCCATAACTGAAACTGCCCATTCTCCCCAAGGGTGTGAGAGGTACTGCTCCTCCGTGCCGTCTCTCCCCTTTTCTGTGTCAGTCACACATCCACACTGCTATTCACACTTCAGTCACAAGTCCTCTGTGCCTCTAATCTCTGTTATTTTGCTGTCGACTACTCATGCCTCATTAGTCATGTTTGACACCTGCACCTAATACCTTTTCCCTGACAATGCAGGACAGCTTCTGGCAAGAACAGATACCTTCCAGAAGAGCTCCAACAGAAGCCTCCGATGGTGTGGCAGAGAGGGTGTAATACGGGGTCAGCGCGGCCCCCTTTGCCCCGTCCCTGCCAACTCTCTGCATTAAAATTCTCTGAACTTGCCTCCCTTTAGAGCTTGGGGATGGGGCTATTAGGAGCTGGGAGAGGGAGAACAAACAGGAGATAAAACAGTCTATCAAGCCTTAATATTTACTTTACAACAAATGTACGTACTCAACCTCCATACATGCAAAGTGGCAATTGAGAAATGTCTCAACACAGAAAAGCATTATGAAGAGTTTTGTAACTGAGCTTAAAATTCATGACATCAAATTAATGAAAATTTCCGACTGAAAAATTCAAAATAGGTTTTGTTTTAATCATAAGTTCACTGCCAGCTAGTTCAACTAACAAGCAATCTCCATTCTTTAGCAGAGGGGAGATGTTGATATAAACTTTTTAAAAAATTGAAAGAAGAAAGAAATGTGTTCTTAATAAGGAATTTTTCATTGGTAGAGAAAATGATCTTTGCTTTTGGGTCAATTTTCAAACTGTCTGGTTCCCACCCGTGGATCATCACAAACACACACATGCTACAGCTTGTGTGTATTTTTGTTGCTCAGTCACATCAATCTCTTTGCAACCCATGGACTGTAGCCCACCAGGCTCCTCTGTCCATGGAGATTCTCCAAGCAAGAATCCTAGAGTGGGTTGCCATTCCCTTCTCCAGGGGATCTTCCATACCCAGGGATCGAACCTGGGTCTCCAGCACAGCTGGCAGATTCTTTACCATCTGAGCTACCTAGGAAACCCCATGCTACATTTTACTGACTTGTAAATCTAATTCTAGACCTAGAATTCATAAGTCTCACTGCACTGTTACTATTCGCAGACACAAACAGGTCCCTAAACGGCCGGTACAGCTGGGTTAGCATGTGAGAATGCACTGGACCAGAGTAAGGCACTTCCTTTGGGGACCAATGGCCCGTCTCTTTCCAAAATGTGCTGAACAGTCTAGTCAGGACCCTGAGTGAAATGATGGGCTGGCTGCACCCATTTTACAGAAAGGAGTCTACCCTCTCTCTTTCCCTGTGTTCTCCCTCTTCCCTCCCCACTCCTCAGGGAGCATATGGAAATGTGCGGGGCTGTTTCAGGTATCAAGCTGGTAGCAAGAGCTACTGGCATTTCATGGGCAAAGCAGTGTTGCTAAGTGTCTTGTGGCGTGTGGGGATGGCCCCACCCACACCACTAACTCCCCTGCTGACAAAAGATGGAGAGCACAGAGTATCTTGACAAAATACCACATTTTCCCCCGGCTGCTGCCCGATTCTTCACTCAAAAGACATACCCACTTCAGAACAAGACTCTGCCATTCCTGATGTCTGCTACTAGGCCTTTGCCTGAATGGGCACCTCCTTAAAGCTCACAGCTGGTAAGAGGTGATGAGCACTCAGATGAGAGGTGATGGGCCCTTCTGACTGTGCGTCACTGACTCCTACAATTCAAGCTCTTTGAGAGTTGTGACATCCTCACATGAGCAGTTGACATTACTACTTTTCTGCAGGAGATACATAAAATTCTTGACAGCCTGAGCCCTGTAAACATTACTGGGGGCTGTGGGCAAAAGTCCTTCCGACAGAAGGAGAGCCTGGACCCCACCGTGGCTCACTTCCTTCAGGACTCCACTCACCAGCCATTATTCCATGCCACTGATTTGAAACAGATGTAGTCCAGCTCCTATTTCAGTAGGGCAGAAACGGGCAACGCACAACCCTAATGGGCAATATCTTCCATTTGTGGCTGATGATGTGTTCTTACATGAGCGCTATACCTTTGTTTCACATCTAGAAAGTGAAAGTCGCTCTGTTGTGTCCGGCTCTTTGCGATTCCATTGACTATACAGTCCATGGAATTCTCCAGGCCAGAATACTGGAGTGGGTAGCCTTTCCCTTCTCCAGGGAATCTTCCGAACCCAGGGATTGAACCCAAGTCTCCCGCATTGCAGGTGGATTCTTTACCAACAGAGCCTCAAGGGAAGCCCATCTAGAAAGATCACCGGTAATACGGAGATGTGTGATGAACACTGGTGGAGAGGAAAACAAGAAAAAGTGAGCCCGAGGCTGTTCATAACCTTCTGATGAGAAGCATGCTCGGCTGGAGGCGAAGGCCCTGCCGCACATCTGTCTACAGTGAGGTGAGGAGAGCCATTTGGTTCTAGAAGGGCTGCATAGGGGTCTAGACCGAGCATATGAGGAAGAAATGGGGAGGAGACTCCACAGAGAGAAGACTGCTGGGTAGTGGGGTGGGAGGGTGAGTTTCGGGCCGTGGAGACAAGGCTGACAACTCAACCGAAGAGCACACCCCACCCTACCCCCAAACCCTACCCCAGCCACCCTCGCCCCACCTGCTTCTCCAACACTGAGGGGATTTCTGAGCTTGAGCTAGGTTGGAGTTTAGGTCTGGAAAAACAGAAAAAAGAAAGCTGGATGGTTGCAGAAAAGATCAAGTGCATCCAAGCACAGCAGTGCTCCTGGCTCTAAGTTTGGTGGTAATATGAAATGTTTGGGGGTTATCCTGGTGTCAAGGGAAGGCTCACAACAGTCCAGCATCTTTGCACATTGTGGTCTGGATGACGGTGCTGGGAGGTGAAACGAAGAGGCACAAACAACCCCACCTCCCCCAACAACAACAGCATTGGGGGAAGGGCAGTGAAGGAGCCAGGCCTCTGAGGGTGGGGCCTCTGAGAGTGACCTCTGTGTTTCTGCCACTTGTGAGTACAACTCTGCAACTGATTACTGGCTACATAAATGTGGCCATCTCTTGTCTGAAGGACCCTGGGGGCAATTTCCTCTCCTCTGGGCTCTGACTACAGATCTGCAGTGTTTGAGGCTCTAAGAGAAACTGCCAAGCTATTATGTAGGCCCAGAGGAAACAGACTATCCAGTTAAGTCCCCTGTTTCCATAAGGAAGCACATAATTCTAGAGCATTCTTCCTGTCCCCAGCCCCAACAACCCTGGTAACTACACTGGGGGATGGCATTTGGATCACATGCCCAATGCAAGAAGGAGCAACAAACAGAAAAACCCATCACTCTGCCAATACAGTCTTACTTATACACCATAATCATATACCCCTGTACTTGTTCTAAAACATACATACAGTAAATCTAAAAGAGTAAGATAAAAATAAGTAGGAAAAGTAGTTGTAGATTTCCCCCTTCACATCTTTAATT
This sequence comes from Nanger dama, assembly GCA_917880005.1. Lineage (NCBI taxonomy): Eukaryota > Metazoa > Chordata > Mammalia > Artiodactyla > Bovidae > Nanger > Nanger dama. The sequence goes on along the minus strand of CAKJTW010000019.1, from coordinate 12,261,793 downwards.
ATTTTCTTTCAAACACACACATTGGAAAGAATTGATTTATCTATGATTCTGTGCCTGGAGAAGGTGCAATAGACCATGCATTTCTCTGAGTGTCTGAAATGATCAGCCAAAGCAGAAGAAATAAAAGGTCTGGTAGGACAACCTGAAAAGAGTTCGAGTCTTCCAAGAGACTCTCCTTCACCCCGCCATGGATGGTGAAGAGGGAATCCTTCTGACTTGAAGAGAGCCACATGTGTGATTTCCTCTGTTTCTTGCCATTTCGAGAGATGTCAGATGTGGTTGTGATTTTTACGCTTTGCTCTGCTCCACATTCTCCATGTGTTGCTCATTTTTTTTTTTTTCCACCATTTGCTTTGGGTTTCATGCCATTCTGTCGCATTTCCTCTGCATTCCCTTTTCCTGGGTTTTTACTCCCACCTCAAGCTGCTGGTTCATTTCAGAGCATCTTGTTACATGATTAAGACAGAGAAAGGGAGCCACTCTTCAAAGCACAGGATGGAGAGGGGGGACCACAGAAGGCATCTCACAGGCTGTGATGTGCTTACAGAGGGAGAGGTGAGTGGGTTTTTTTAAGACTACCACTACCTCTAGCATCTCTGCGGAGCTTGGAGCAGGAGAGCAGCACAGCAGAGGGAGGAAAAGTGTGGCTGTGGCTCGGAACCGGCCAGGATTCCAGACCTCGGGCCATTCTTGCAAACGCATACTTGCTGTCTGCTTTTTGCAGGATGCTGTGTCTTTGGCTGCAGCCCTCCATGCTAGTCAGGAAAGACGAGGACCACTAGGTTCACCGCAAGGGTTCAGAAAGGGCCCCATTCAGTCTGTCAAGGAGCCCAGCTCACAGCTGGGGTCCTTCTCCACAGGCCCTATTTGAAAGTGAAAGGGAGAGTTGCTCAGTCCTGTCCGACTCTTTGCGACCCCATGGACTATACATACAGTCCATGGAATTCTCCAGGCCAGAATACTGGAGTAGGTAGCCTTTCCCTTCTCCAGGGGATCTTCCCAACCCAGGAGAGAACCCAGGTCTCCAGCATTGCAAGTGGATTCTTTACCAGCTGAGCCACCAGGGAAGCCCAAGCTTATTTGAATCCACTCCGAAATCTTTCCTTTTAAGGATTTTTGTTTGTTTGTTTAATGTGGATCTTGTTTTTTTTCAGTCTTTATTGAATTTGTTACAATATTGTTTCTGTTTTATGATTTGGTTTTGTGGCCACATGGCACGTGGGGTCTTGGCTCCCCAACCAGAGACTGAACCCACATCCCCTGCATTGGAAGGCAAAGTCTTAACCACTGTACTGCCAGGAAGTTTTCCCAGACCCCTGTTGAAGTGGATTCCCTCTGCCATCGTCTCCGTCTAGACTCTGACCATAACCTCCCACCTACCTCTGATCCAGGAGTCTGCAGGCTCACCCCACACGCTCATCATCCTACACCACAGCTTTTGCCAGCTAACTGCCTTCTTAAGTTAACCACCTTCTGTTTCATCTTTCCCCTTACTAACCTCCATGGGCTCCCCACTGGCGACAGCGGCGATTCCCTAAATTTCTCTCTCCTGCCCTATATGGTGTCTAAAGAAGACCAAGACATTTTCATCAATGCCTGTGACCAAAGTAGGTTCTCCCACTGGAGCTGGGATGGGGAGGGCCTGACCTTCTGTCAGGACTGAATCAAAACTTGACGGAGTGGTTTGTAGTTGGAAAAGGAGCTTTCTAAATGAGCACTCGAGCCCCATCATAGTCTAACCCAATCCACCTTGCATGTCTGGCGGCCAATCCTCCTTGCATCCTGTTGCCCTCACTGCCACCCCCCCCATCTTCAGCCACAGTGGACATCAGACCAAGACTGAGGCACATTTGTGCCTTTGCACATGCTGTTCCCTGGACCTGGAGTTCCTCTAACCACCGGCTCAAGTGGCTGAGCTCTCCCTGCTCCTCTGCCTCCCTTGGAGCCCCGTCCCTCTCAGGGGCCTCAGGGGTGGTGTCTGTCCTTTTGACACGCTCATCACATCACAACAGTTGTTCAATCCCCTCCCTTGAGACTGTCTGGATACAGGAACTCCACTCATCCCATCTATCAAGATGGTAGCCAGCAATTGCCCAGCAAGTCTCACGATAGACTAAACTGGAAGAGGGATGCCGAGAATTCTGCTCTCTCTTGCTGTTGCTGCTGGAGCCATCCTGCCTGCCCTCCTCTTCTGCATCCCGCCCGGCCGGCCGTGGGGCAGCCCCTCATCCCTTTGCTGCCCCCAGGCCTCCTCCCTTGCGAACTCCGGACGGCTCTGTGACTCTGGCGGCTGTGATTTACAACTGCATTTAGCTGAATCTAATCAGAAGTGTGAATACTCCCCTTCTATCTGGCACACATCATCGGACTCTAATTATTCACACATTTTGGCAAGCATTCTGGTGTTCCCCTACCAAGCTCCTAATCCCAGCAGATCAGTTAAAATAAATGAAAGAGAGAATCAAAAGGCACTTTAAAAATTCAACTGTTCTCTAAATGAGTTTGAACAGGCTCCAGATAACTAGTGGTTGCAGCTGACTGGCATTTAAAATATAAGAACCCTTTGGCCCAACCCCCACCCCAAGTCCCTTCCTGTATACCCCCTGCATATAAAAACATGATTCTCCCCTATTTAAGAGAAACATTGGAGAGCAGGGCCCTGACATGTTTTCAATGATCTGCATGAAAAAAACCCAAGAAAATAAGAGTCACCTCCCCAAGATCCAATCAGTGCCAAAAGCAGTTCTGCTGTTTTCCACATAGGTAAGACGACACCAACCCGGGCCTAATGATCACAACTTTCCGCAGGCACCTATTACAGAGCTCCCCAAGCGCAGGAAGCCATTACAGCAAAATGAAAGCCATGGACCAAGCTCCGGATCTGAGAAAAGTTTTCAGATGCACAATGCTCTCATGAACGCAAACACATGCAGCCAGTACAGGCCTGGCAGCTGCAGGTTTAAGGAAAGCTGTATGTGAGGCTTCCCACACTCCCGCCCTTGCTGCTGGCCTGGATTTCTCTCCCTGCAGATCCTCAGGTCTTGCAAAGGGCCTGGTCCCTGCCGCCCCCACACCGCCCCCTGACCCTCAAGTCTGGTGCCTTTAGCACCTTCCACTCTTTGTTCAACTGTCTCCTTTGAAAAGACCTTCCCTGGCCGCCCTACTTAAGACAGCAGGCACTCTGGGTCCCCGTCCTGCTCCCTCTTCCCCCTGGCACATGGACTCTGACACCTTATGCATTTTACTCACGTGTTCATCATCGGCCCCTCCCCCACCAGAATGCAGGGATTCTCGACTCTTCTGGCTGCTACTGCCTGGAGCAGCAGCACCCAGCGTGTAGCTGTGCTCAGTAACTCTCTGTTCATCAAAGAGTGAACTCCTCATGACCCCCTGTGTGGGTCTTTGAGACCCAGGCCCAGAAACCTGCCATCTCATCCTCGCCTGCCTGGTGTCTGAGCAGGCTGGCTGTCGGGGAAGACGCCAAGTGCAGGATCAGAAACGTGAGATTTGGCAGGGGAGTCACCCATCCTGAATTCTTGACTTGGCTTTGTTCCTCACATGATTAGAAACTTCACTTATGTCCTCGTAGTGTTAAGACCAGGAGAGTATACCAAGAAAAACTATCTTCCGCTATTAAGAGAAAAAGTGAAAGTTAATTGCTCCATCGTGTCCATCTCTTTGTGACCCCATGTACTACAGTCCGCCAGGCTCTTCTGTCCATGGAATTCTCCAGGCAAGAATACTGGTAGCCATTCCCTGGGTCACTCCAGGGGATCTTCCCGACCCAGGGATCAAACCCAGGTCTCCCCCAGTGCAGGCGGATTCTTTACCAGATGAATCACCAGGAAGCCCTTATTACTAGAAAGTTCACATAAAATCACAGGCAAGAGAGAACTTGGTGAAGCTGAAGGCACTCTCCACATGCAAGAGGACACTGTTCGCCAAAGACACGGACGGCAGTGCTGTCAGTCTGCCTCTTCCCAAAGCCAAGTGACACAGAAAGTAACAAGAGCATCAAACCACAGCTACATGCAAGGGTAACACTGAGGCCCGCCACCCACCTTCCACTTTGGGTGGGAAGGAGGGGACGTATGTATACATATGGCTGGTTCACTTCCTTGTACAGAGGAAACCACCATAACACTGTAGAGCAGCTATACCCCAGGTAAATACGAAAGAAAACACCTTTGCATGAGAGCTGGGATGGCAGCAAAGAGGAGAGAGCATTACCAAACTTCTGCTACTACAACTGGGGCTTCCCTACCCTCCTCTCTCTGAGAGGCTGGAGGTAACTGCATGTTCCTGAGGCAGGAACGTGACCCCTTGGGCACATAAGCGGGTATGTGCAGTGGCTGATCAAGAAGCTAGATTGAAAGCACAGATTAAGGTTTGAAAATTCTGGTTATTTGGGACCTTCTCATCTGAGCCCTACTTTTAGTCGCAGGGGGTGGACTTTAAATTCGAGCTGTGTGTGTGTTTTTTCTTCCCCCAGTGGTTATTCATAGGAGAGAAGGTTGTTTAACATTGAGCAGGGCTGTTCCCCTGCTCCCTCCCAGGTGCCCTGGGTAACTGAGAGACTTTTGTTACTAGAGTCGGCACGAGACCAAGGGAAAATATCACCCCCACTTGTCTATTTATATAAAATACTCCAGCCATTCATATGTCTTTGCGTTGGGGGTAACAGCCACACAGTGTAGATGTTGATGTTTCATGCATGTGAAATAACACAGTAGAAATCTACTTTAAAAAATGACTTTTCTTCGGTGTCACCATGGAAACCAGCCAACATAATCTCTCCACACCTAACTCTGGGGGGTAAGGAATAACAGTGACTTGTTGAGGGGAAAATCAAAACATTGAAAATGCTCATAAATTCTGTTCTGTGCCAAAACGTTTAACATGAGACATTTTTCCTCTGCTTTGGGCTGGATGTCAACCTGTGATGTCTACTTTTTGAACTTTGTTTGATTTTCAAAACTTAAAAAAAAAAAATCCAATTGGGAAGCTTAGTGAAGTTCCTATCAAGAAACGAATCACTTCAAGGCCTACATAAGAGCCTTCAGCCTGTTCTCGTCAGTGGACTTGAGTCGGAGGCTACAAAGAAAGAAGAGACAGCAGCCGGGTGGGACTGAAGGGTCAAGGGTTGGGGAGGGCAGTGGGGATGTGGGGAGCTTGTTTAAAGAGGAAGAAAGTGAGGGTCAGTCCCAGTTGTGCTTGTCATTCTGATCATGGCTCTAGTCTCCACAGTACCCAGATCCTGGCATTTTCTTCACCCTGCATCCCATACAAGCTTTTCAGGAAGGTGGCTCTCTATTGGCTAAGTCAACCTGAGGCCCACTATGCTTTTCAAGAGCTATAGAAAGAATACTCTGTCAGAGTCTGACTACTAGTAAATTTGTAAAATATCTGTATGCCCAAACCTAGACTCTGTAGGGAAAGACTAAAGAAAGCAGGGATTTCCCAGATGTCTGTTTCTTGGAAAGTCATTCATGGTTTAAGAAGACAAGTTTTGGACTTCCCTGGTGGTCCGGTGGTTGGTAAAGAATTTTCCCACCAGTGCAGGGGACGTGTCTTTGATCCCTGGTCTGGGAAAATCCCACCGGCTGTGGAGCAACTGAACACGTGCGCCATGGCCACTGAGCCTAGGCGCCCTAGGGCCCGTGTTCCATCCCAAGAGAAGCCACCAGAATGGGAGCCCACGCGCTGCAACTGGAGAGTAGCCCCCACTTGCCACATCTACAGCAAGTCCGTGAGCAGCTACAAAGACCTACCGCAGCCCAAAATAAATAAATAAAACTTAAAAAAAAAAAAAATACAAGCTTCTAAGCAATGATTTCCCTTGATTCTCAACTAAAAGTGCTCTTGGTGCAGATGAGAAATTGGCGACAAAGATCAGTTCTGCCAGGTAAAGGACCATTTTATCTTGAAATTAAATGTTTTACTCTGTGAAAGTCACTAAGTTGTGTCCGACTCTTTTATACAGTCTATGGAATTCTCCAGGCTAGAATACTGAGTGGGTAGCCTTTCCCTTCTTCGTGGGATCTTCCCAACCTAGGGATCGAAGCCAGGTCTCCCTCATTGTGGGTGGATTCTTTACCAGCTGAGCCACAAGGGAAGCCCAAGAATACAGGAATGGGTAGCCTATTCCTTCTCCAGTGGATCTTCCCGACCCAAGAAGCAAACTGGGGTCTCCTGCCTTGCAGGCAGATTCTTTATCAACTGAACTATCAGGGAAGCCCAATTTCCCTTGATTTTCAACCAAAGTGCTCTTGGTGGAGATGAGAAATTGGTTACAAAGATCAGTTCTGCCCGGTAAAGGACTGTTTTATTCTGAGTCTTGTATGAGTGGTTCAGAGAGGAAGCTGATTTCAAATCACACGATCCTTTCCATTTATTTATTTCAAAATTTTAACGTCAGGATTTGCTACCCATATATCCTTCCTGTTTTCATGGTCGAGTTTTTTGGCAGAGGCTATTTCTTCTCCTGCCCTATCACATTACATTTCTTTCTGGTCAGTGGATTTTATTTAATTCCCTAGAACTACATCTCAGTTCTCAAGACTGTTCCCTATCCCACCAAACATCCTAGCAATAACAGTGCTTTTAGTCTATTATAATACAATGTGAAATCAGTATCTGTTTTCAAAGGAATTAGTAGACCTTCCAAGAAAGGTTATTTAACCAAGTAGTAGAAAGAGTAGAAAACTAAAGACTGTAGTTAGAAGTCACGTTCAGGCTAATTCTCATGCTTTGTTAATGTTCCTCCTAACATTTGCTCTGATCTCTCAATCACAGTTACACAGACTGCACACTTGGGGAAAAGAGTATGTTCCTTAAAAAATAACAGAATCAACTTTTTCACTAGGAACATAAATCCTGAGAACCGAGCAGAAAGTCTGAGACAAAATACTGTAATGAAATCCAGAGGAGCGGGTTATGGTGAAGACTGCCTCTCACAAGCAGCCTGGTGAGACCTGACTTAGCTGCTTTAGCGTTACTGATCTCTCCATCCAATCACTCAGCTGCCCAGCCTGGCCACAGACATGTGTGTGTCAGCCTGAGCACTGCTGTGCTGGACTCTCTGCAACCCCATGAACTGTATAGCCTGTCAGCCTCCTCTGTCCATGGGATTTCCCAGACAAGGATCCGGGGTGGGGGGGTTTTGCCATTTCCTTCTCCAAGGGATCTTTCTGACCCAGGCATCGAACCTGTGTCTCTTACATCTCCTGCATTGGCAGGTGACTTCTTTACCAGCTGAGCTACTGGGGAAGCCCCACAGATACATAGATTCCAAAGAAGCACTCCTGTGCTATTGCAGGAAGCCCCTATCCCACTGCTGGAGACAGACAAGACACTGTCTATCCCTGAAAGAGATCACATACCACCAGGGGTCATACATCATTTTCCTCTTTCCATTTCTCAGCTCCTAACAGTCACCTTGCCTTGAAGTATAGGTGTACCCTCTCCCACACATTCCTCCCTGAGTTCCTGGCTCTGCGCATATACACTTACAAATGCAGAACAAGGAGGTATGCATCTTTATCAGCAATTACTGAGCAGGAACATTAAAAAAAATAATATTCAGTGGCATGAAAAGAAATATACTATGTAGAAGGGGGAGAGGGAAATTACATGGGGAGGGCAGATAAACATGCACGGCATGGATAAAAATGCCAAAGTTTATTATAATTTATTCATTAAATCTAGCACGGGAGAACAACGTTCTCTCAGAAACACCCAGCAGAGGGCTAAACTTCCAGGACATTCCTCTTTCTTGGCGGAGCTTCAAGCACCGTGTCAGTGGGGTCCCAGGGTGCCTGGTGTTGGTCTTGCTGTGATCCAGGGCCACCCTCTTGCCCAGAGTGGTTTGTGCAGTTGGCTCAGATGGTGGTTCACAAAGACTTCCCACACCCAGCTCCTGCCTGGGGTCCCAGGAGGCAGCACCTCTGGGCTCTGGACCCCACTGTGTCTGGAAGCAGCTGTGTGACCTTGATCAAGTCCTTTGGCCTCCCTGATCTTCAGCTTTTTCATTTCTCGGGAAAGTACCAACTTAGGTCACCCCTCAATCCCAAGCTGGCAATGAGGAAGTGGTAAGATGACGCACAAGAGAATGTTCTGAAAATGTCAGGTCAAACACAAGTGCTTGATTCACTCACACCCGAGGGAACTGACCCCTCACATCAGGCTTCTGCTCCTCACTCTTTGTTCCCATTCTCGCCCCAGTTTTTCTGCCCTTCCAGATAGTCCTGTCTTGTGTGCACCAGCGTCATGGCAGAAGCAGTCAGCACCTGACGGGCAAGGCAGCTGGATGCCCTCAAAGGCTGTTTTGGGGAGAGGGAGGGCTTCCAGTACGTGAAGCCAACTGTCTCAGAGCTTGAAGAACCCCAGAGGAGACTCAGTCTTTACTGAGGGTCAGTGTCCGCCAGCCCCAGCAGGACAGGGACTCCTGACCTAACTGCTGCTCTCCATCCCGGGGTACTTGGGGTCTATGCTGGGAGGGCTACCACGGGAATTTGCCTGAGAGATCCAGGAGCCATGGAGACCTGAGAGCCCCGCAGCCAACCCTGCAATTTCCTGGTACCTCCAGCTCTTACCAGGTGTTAACCTGTCAGTGGAGTTTTCTTCTGTGACGGTTTTTAATTTCCCACTGAATGCCTCGCTCTCGTGGACACAAGGACATTCAGGTAAATAGAGACACAGATGCCCAGAGTCTTGCCACTCAACTTAGCAGGCAGGGCACGCTCACCTGCTTTGACCACACTCCTAGGCCCTTACTAAGTATGTGCAGTCATTTAAATCCTCACTACGACCCTATGAGTGAGCCACTCTCAATTTGCTCATGTTATAGATGATAAATTTAGGGGGTACAGAGGGAAGGTGACTTCCCAGGTGGCACTAGAGGTAAAGAATCTGCCTGTCAATGCAGGAATGCAAGAGATGTGGCTTCAATCCCTGGGTTGGGAAGATCCCCTAGAGAAGGGGCAACCTATTCCAGTATTCTTGCCTGGAAATCCCAAGGATAGAGGAGTCTGGAGGGGCTACAGTCTGTGGGGTCGCAAAGAGTTGGATACGACTTAACGCACACCCATACCACATGGGGGAAGGTAACTTGCCCAGGACCACAGGGTCTGCTTCCAGAGTCCCACACTCACGTGAAACATCACCTCTCAGGATGCTGGGGCAGAGAAGAAAGAGAGATTAAGGAAGAACGCGTTCTAACAAGAGCAGCAGAGACAAGCCAGGAACTCCTGTGGGTGAAAGACTGAACAGCTTAGGACCTTGTCCACAGATTCACACCACCAGCTGCCGGTCCTGTGCCTGGGGGTGAAGGCCTGCCCACTCCGCCTCCGGCGGCTCTCTCAGGTGTTGTGTGGGCTCCTATTGACTTGGAAGCTGTCAGTGAGCAGGTGGGCTTTGATAAGCATCTGCTGCTATGAACATTCAGGCTCCTCTTTAAGAAAGAAAAACAAAGAGCCCCATTTCCAGCTGCACATAAACCAAGGCAAGGATGACAGCACGGTCCCAGGATGGCCTCAGATCAGCTTTGAAATCTGTGAGCCCAAGTGACCAGGACCTGTAGGTCGGGAGGGGAGAAACAAAGTCTCCAAATGTTCTGGGAGGTGGCAGACTCAGGCCTGCTAGAGTTACTCACTGTCCAAACACATTCAGAAGTGTTTTGAGGCAGTTTGGGTGCCCTGAAACACACCTACTGGTCAAGAGCACGCCTAATGAACACGAGCACTGGGAACTGTGTCACAAGGAGAGGTAAGTGGGGCTGTGGACACTGGCCCTGGGTCACTGTAGAAAGTGACAACTCTGCTTCATACCTCATTCAAGATCCCCTGGAGGAGGAAACGGCAACCCACTTCAGTACTGTTGCCTGGGAAACCCCCATGGACCGAGGAGTCTGGCAGGCTACAATCCATGGGGTCGAAAGACACGACTGCGAGGCTGAGCACACACACATGCGCCTGATTCCAGGCAGTCTCTCCAGCCTCGCTGTCTTCTACTCCAAGTCCCTCTTCCCACGCCCCCCAAACCCACATTTAACTAGCAAGTCATTTTCTGAACGTCACACTCTCCATTTCTGCTTGCCGAACTCCTGTTCTGATTATCCTTTAAAGGCCTGTGAGATCTGTACCGATAACACCGTTTTCATTCTTGATATCTTGGTATTGGTGTGTCTTTCCCCTTTTCACTCTAGCTAAGCGTTTCTCAATTGTCTGCTTCCAGTTTCTATAATAACTGCTGTTTTCTTTACTGCTTCCTTCTTCTCATTTTATTTGTGCCCTTCTTTTTCTACCTTCTCATCCTGGAACCTAGGTCACTGAGGTTGAACCTTTCTTCTATTCTAATATAAGCATTTAAAATGATCAATTTCTCTCCAACCACTACTTTAGCTGAAACCCATAGATTTTGATACCTAGCACTCTTATTACCATTTAGTTAAAAATAATGTCAAATTTCCCCTGTAATTTCCTCTCTGATCCATATTTAGGAATCTGTTTAATTTCCAAATAGGTGGGGTTTTCCTGGATGTCTCACTGCTGTTGATTTCCAATGAACTTGAAGCTTCACAGCCCGCCTCAGATACTGCTGCCCCTGACTCCCCTCTGGGATCTTCCTTTCCCTTGGGTCAGAATCAGACCATAAGCTTCATGAGGACACGGACCATGCTGCTTATTTATGCTGTGTCTCCAGTGATTAGGTCAGTGTCTGCTCCACATAACGTACTCAATAAATACTTGTCAAGCGGTTGATGACTTCTTCTTGCATGCTTTCCAAGCCCTCTATAATCGTCTATGTAATTGAACTCATTATCCAGGTTCAGGTCGGCCTCACCAAGGAAAGCTCAGGCATAGAAGGTCCTTGAATTTTATAGTCTCTCCAGGGCTCAGTCCAGAGCTGACACAAGGTGGGGGCTTTAGTAAAGGACACCTAAGCAATGGTTCTTTATAGGAAATCCTGATCTTCTAATATTGATGGAAGTGTCTGATGAGGCTCTTGATTTAAGGACCATTAACAGTATAACTGATGGCATATTTAACAACAGATATTGGCTGGGAAAAAGTCAGTTTCTCCTGCTGCAATGAGATGCTTCTGCTGGTGATCAAAGGCATCCATTGAGCCGCCCACTTTCCACGACATCTAGGAAAATCAGAACCACATTTGTGTTTTTCTCAGTAACTTCCTTTAGCTTATAATACTTGATAGTGTTCTTCAGACTCTTTTATTGATTGATTGCTTTCTCCCAGATGGCGCTGTTTGGGGTCTCAAAGTATTTGTGTTTTTTTGGTTGGTTTCCTCAGGTTCATTTACAAAGTTAGGTGGGATCAATCACGGGATCAACCACATAGGTGGTCAATTAAATTTCTCTGAACAGGACTGTCATCATTCCATTAGGGAGCTAATTAGAAGTCTTCCCTTCTGGTGGTTGGTGAGGAAAATGCAAACTTTCCCTCTGTGCAGGGGAATGGTAAGGGAAGAGGGTACTCTGGGGACAGAGGCAGGACTGAGAGGTGGGCCCGTCTGGCCTCTCACTTGGGAAGGTGCTCTGCTAGCCCCGGGCTGGGGCTCCATTAATTGGTTCCCGTGCTTCCTGTTTCCCTGAAGGTCTACATGTTTTTCCTCAGGCTGTTTAGAAAGGCTAAAAGGTTCTCCTAGGCAAAACGATGAGCATGTTTGGGGGCAGAAAGAACTCTGAGAGCCAGGACAACCCTGGGCTTCCCTGGCAGTTGGTAAAGAACTGGCCTGCCAATGCAGGAGATGGGCGTTCGATCCCTAGGTCGGGAAGATCCCCTGGAGAAGGAAATGGCTATCCATTCCAGTACTCTTGCCTGGAGAACTCCACAGACAGAGGAGTCCGGGAGGCTATAGTCCACAGGGTCACAAGAGTCAGACATGACTGGGTGCCTAAACCACCACCACCCTCAGGACAACCCTGAGGGCTTAAACCAGGCTGCTCCAAGAGGAGAAGTGAGAGCCAATGAAAGGGCTGGGGACAGAAGGTCGCTGAGAGAAAGGGACTCACTGAGGCTGAAGCTCTTGGGACACAAAGGCCTGGCTTATGGGAAAGGATACCAGAGTGTGAAGGATAGGAGAGCAGAGCTGAGGCGTGGCAAAGAAAACAAGAGAAACGAGGACAGTTCCAAGATGGACAAGGTCACAGACAGAGTGGAGATTCTGGTCAACAGGCTGCTGTCAGCCTGAGAGGGAACAAAGGTGCAGGCTGCCCTTGGAACGCCTGGGGCATTCTCCCCACCTGGCAGCTGAAGTGGAGAAACATTCCCGGGTGACATCCCAGGCAGCACAGCGGTAAAGAAGCCGCTTGCCAGTGCAGGAGACGCAAGAGACTCAGGTTGGATCTCTGGGTTGGAAAGATCTCCTGGAGTAGAAACCACTCTAGTGTTCTTGCCTGGAATATTCCATGGACAGAGGAGCCTGGTAGGCTTCCGTCCATGGGGTTGCAGAGTCAGACAAGAATGAATAACTGAGCATGTGTGCACACACACACACACACACACACACACACACACAGTCACACATATGCACACACAACCAACAGGAAATGCTAGGTTTTGAAAACCATCACCTGTATGCCCATGCTGGCCCCCAGCACTCCTCAGCTTGGAGAGTTGGCCTGGGGGCTTCTGGCGCGGTTCTCCAGCCCTCCAGGACAGGAAGCCTCCTGGATGAGACGCACAGGTGGTCCGGCACCCCCAGCCCTAACTTCTTCCTTCCTTGCCCAACGGCCCACAGGGCGTCGCCCTTTGTGTGATCTCCAGCAGCCCTTGGGAGGGAGAGTTCCCACAGCAACCCAGGAAGGAGCTCTGTGACAAGTGGCAGAATTTGTGCGGACCACCAGGTCTCTCATCATAGCCCCCCGCCAGGGGCTTCCCTCTCTGAACATCACAGCCCCCGCCTCCCGCTTCCCACAACAAGCACCCAGGCTCCTCCTTGTCCCTGTTTTAATGGTTAAAGACACGCACACCAAATGCTTCCTAATTACCACTTTCATGGCAGATGCAGTCATTTCCTTGGATTTTACTGCCATTAGTTTTCCTCACCGATTTATCCTTAGCTACTCTCCTTGAATCTTGCCTGCCTCCCCGAGCCCTCTCCTCCTTGCTCCTCACGGCTTGTCAGCACGCCTCCAATCCCCGGGAGAGATGGAAAGCCTTGTAGAGCCCACTGCGCAAACACACATTCCTATTCATTTATCACATTTAGCATGCGCACTTCCACTCTCATCAAAACCGGCCCCAGCTCGCTAACTCATTTCCCTCTCCCAATTACAAATTAGTCCATTAGGCTGTCTGCAGTAGGCCCTCTGTTGCATCTTGGTAATGGCTTCTGAGATTTCCATCATAATCGTAATGGCTCCCCATGCAGCCATGAGGGCAGATGGAGGCCGCTAGTGGGTAATGAGGTATCACGCTACCAAAGGGCACAGCCCTGGGCTCATTATTTAGTCTTGGCTGTTTTGTGAAAACAACAAGAAAGGTAAAATGCTGAAGGGAACACTTTAGCATATTAAATTAACACTTCTGGAAAATTCTCTCTGTAAACATGCCATATTTTCCCTTTACGCAATGTCCCTGTGCCAGAGCATACTATGGAGGGCTGGCTGGAAGAGGGGGTGTGGGAAGGGGGGATGAGAAAAGAGGGAAGGAGAGGAAAGGAGGGGGATGGGAGAGAAATCAGTCAGAAAAAGAGGGGAAAAATAAGGCACTCGAGAACATTTTGCAGCGTGCTGGAGTTCTTCACGAGGCAGCTGATATCCTCTCCCAGTGAGGCTCATACCCCCTCCCCACCCCCATCAGCGCAGGGCTGTGAGCAGCAGCCAGCCTCACCTAACGATGCTCAGTCACTTAAAACCAGTTTGTCACCATGTCTGCAACGAATGGCCCGCAGAGCGGACCAAGTACTGACGGCTGCAGACTTTAAGAGATGCTGGTCTCCAATTTTATTTTTTTTTAGAGAAGATACAAATATATATATATATACATATACATATAAATCCACAGACCCAGTGCCACCCCCCACCCCCACCCCCACCCTCGACAACAAAAACCTGATCTGAGATGCTGCTATGCAGACACTTGCCAATAGGTAATGGTTTATTAAGCACTAATTTGGGCCTGGCTCTGTGCTAAGCAGGTCACACACATTACTACCAGGAGCTTAATCAGACTTCACAAGGTCTCTGTGGGGCAGGGCTGGTGTTGACCACGAGTTCAGAGTGGTGGCTTTCCTGGGGCACCGGAGAGAACAAGAAGAGAATCCAAGCAGCATTACTACCCACCCCACCCCTTGAACCTCTGCTCCACTGCCAGGACTGGCCAGTCCCCTTTGGGGGAGACTTGACAGCACCTGTCCCTTCCAGTGCTGACCCTCCCTAGTCCCCAGGGGCACTAACCTTACCACCTCTGACCTCCACCTCCCCCCACCCAAGCCTCCTGCACATTTGTGGGAAGGTTCCCTGGACAGAGGCCCACTTCAAATTTAATAGCATTTTCCCTTGATGTTATCAATTCTTGCAGAACTGACAGAACTGATAGGATAGTTTATCCTCGAGTTCCCCACCCCCAAGGCCCCCAGCGTTAGCATGTTATTGCTTTCCAGACATGGCAGCCTCTGGAGGCTGGCCCTTCATCTTTCATTCGGAGTTGATTCAGATTCCTTGGAATCTGTCTGTGTCTCCTTGCTCCGGGTGCCAGCATCCTCTCCAGACAGGGATGACAGCAACTATAAATGCCACTGTGAGGAAACACCACAGGAACAAACAGGTCTTCTCATTGGAGCCAATCCCGGCAGAGGTGATGAGCCCACTGTGGTTTTGAGGAAACACAGGTGTGAGTCTCAAGGAACCAGAGGTACTTCTACTGATAAAAGTGTCATAAATAATAACACAGTGGACCTATTTCCGAAAGCCTTTTTTTTCCTGCTTTCAAAAGTCGTCCTGAACCGTTCCTGAAATACTTGAGGTTGATCCAAAACCAATCATCCCATTCTGTCCTTTATTGGCTCTTAAATCTACTACCGTACTGCTTCCCTCTGAAGGGCTGGAAGAGCTTTCTCATCCATTATCTCATTCATCCCCACAATGACACTGTGAGCCAACGAGGGGAGGCTGTAATTATCCCCAGGACTCAGAAGTGGGAGGTAACTGGCTTGTCTAAGAGCCATAATGAAAGCAGAGTCCCTAATTCCCAGTCAGGGGCTCACCTGCCCACCCCACAACCCCGCTCGTGGTTCTGCAGCTCCAGAAGGCCATGGATGCTCTTCCAAATAACAGTTCAGCCCCAGTCCTGCTCTGCTAACAAAACATAAGGTCCCTTTAGTAAAGCCTGACCTCTAAGAGTCAGGAAATGGCCTAAGCCCAGGGTTCAGGATGGGTCTGGTTGTCAGTAGAGTGGGGAACCCTTCAACTTTGCTAGGCTGTAAAATACAAATTTATGAGCTGTTTTTGTTAAGTTCTGATATGGATTTTTGAAAATGAAAAGGATGGATGAGTAGATGGCAGCAAGATGTTTAATCAATGTCATAAAATATAACATTCATTGGGCTTCTAAAATGAAATTAATAATCTGTGTAGAAGTATCATTAGGAGATAAGTGACATTTCAGGCTTTGATTTGTAACTTTCAACAAATCTCACTTCCATATAATTTAAGCATTTTTAGGGATATCCATCTTTATTAAAAAATACCCAAACCTTTACCCCTCTGCTTCACAATCAAGCCTTTCTTTCCCTCAAGGACCCAGCACTAAATAAAAAAAGGATACATTATCATATACATGCTTTAAATTAATGAAGACAGAAATATCATATTTAAATTAAATCAGGGATTTCTCACTTGCTGCTTATCAGGGGAACTTAGCTACCTTTAATAAGTTTTTTTTCTTCTCTTTTTATCTGAGACTTGGGGCTTGATCTGGCTCTATCTGAACGGATGAGACATCTCACTTTCACTCAGAAGGCTAAAGCAAGATAGAGAGAGAAATGCCGTTCTCCTACATAAATTCTAGCACCATAAAATAATGTTTCAGAGCTGGAAGGGACCTTAAAATCACCTAGCCTTAGCTCTTCATTTTACAGATGAGAAAACTGGGTCCAGGGAGAGCGAGCGTGAGGAGAGAACAGGCCAGGCTTGGAACCAAGCTGTTTAACCAGAGACGCTTTCCCCTTCTGCAAATCAACACTGAAGGGCCAAGTGAAAGCTGGAAGTCATGGGCATTTAGAGTCTGTTTTCTTTTCTTTTTGTCTTACTTTGGTTTATTCTGGAAGAGGGAAGTAGTGACATGTTGTCACATCACCAAATGACAACAAGGAGAGTAAAGGAACTTCTTAGTTTATGTGCATCATGCTCAAAGGTCAACACGACAAAGGTTTATCCCGATCAAACAGTCCTTTGCTTTTCACACAAGTGTAGGTAGGGGGCTTGAAAGGTGGGGGAGGGTGCTTTGTCTCTTCTGGATAAATGAGAGCACACAGGGAAAAAAATATAGCCTTTCAGGGAAGGGAGAGTTAGGGAGTTTGGGATGGTCATGTTCACACTGCTGTATTTAAAACAGAACACCAACAAGGACCTACTGTATAGCACAGGGAACTCTGCTCAGAGTTATGTGGCAGCCTGGATGGGAGGGGAATTTGGGGGAGAATGGATGCATGTGCCAACAAAGGTCATCACAGTCAAAACTACGGTTTTTCCAGTAGTCATGTATGGATTTGACAGTTGGACAATAAAGAAGGCTGAGTACCGAAGAACTGATGCTTTAAAATTGTAGTGCTGAAGACTCTTGAGTCCCTTGAACAGCAAGGAGATCAAACCAGTCCATCCTAAAGGAAATCAACCCTGAGCATTCATTGGAAGGACTGATGCTGAAGCTCCAATACTTTGGCCACCTGATGCAAAGAGCCAACTCATTGGAAAAGACCTTGATGCTGGGAAAGATTGAGGGCAGGAGAAGAAAGGAGCAACAGAGGTTAAGATGGTTGGATGGCATCAATGACTCCATGAACATGAGTTTGAACAAACTCTGGGAGACAGTGAAGGACAGGGAAGCCTGGTGTGCTGCACTTCATGGGGTGGCAAAGAGTCAGACATGACTTAGCAACTGAATGAGAACAATGTGTATGGCTGAGTTGCTTTGCTGTTCACCTGAAAATATCACAACTTGGCTAAACAGCTATACCCTAATACAAAATAAAAAGCTCAAAAAAATGTAAAAAATACTCTTGGTTACAGCTACCCTATTAAGAAATGGTGGCTTCAAGGATTCCTAAGTCTTAGGGCCCCAGATGACCTGCCATCTGTCCTGAGTCCCTCTAGACTGGTCCCCAACCCCTGTGTCAAAGTCTCCCAACATGTACACCAAGAAAGGACTGTGCAGAACTGCACAGAAAAGCACATTAAAAAACAACAGAAAATGGACTCCCCTGGTGAGCTAGTGGCTAAGGGGCTCAGGTTTGAGCCCTGGTCAGGGAGCTAGATCCCACATGCCACAACTAAGAGTTCACACGCTGTAACTAAAGATCCCAAGTGCCGCAAGTAAGACCTGGTGCAGCCAAATAAACATTTCTAAAAACGCATCAGAAAAATGGATCACATATGACATACTTCAAATTGTGAGTTCGGAATAGTTATCCTTCTCGGAATAGAAATAAATATAATTCTGCACTTAAGAATAGGCTTCCTTGGTGGCTCAGACAGTAAAGAATGCAGGAGACCCAGGTTCAGTCCCTCGGTTGGGAAGATCCTCTGGAGAAGGATGTGGCAACCCACTCCAGTATTTTTGCCTGGGAAATTCCATGGACAGAGGAGCCTGGTGGGCTACCGCCTGTGGGGTCAGAAAGAGTCAGACACGACTGTGTCACTAAGCGTGCATGCACACTGATAAATGTGCATAAGAGGCATCTCTCTCTCTCCCTCTCCACCTACCTATCTATTTACCTACTTGTCCCTCTGTCTGTCTGTCTACCTCCCTTCCTCATGCCATTTCAGAAAACTGGGGGAAATAAAGCAGCCACGGCAGGGAACACAATAATGTTCTTGACTTAAAATAGCCTGTTTTCCAGGATAAAGCTTCACTCAGCATCCATTTAGACTTTGGGATGAGAGTAACACAAGTCACGGGGACCGCTTATAATGGGCACCACTATAAACACACTTTTCAGGACTTCCCTGGTGGTTCAGTGGCTAAGACTGTGAGCTCCCAGTGCAGGGGGCCCAGGTTCGATCCCTGGTCAGGGAGCTAGATCCCACATGCTACAATTAAGACCCAGAGCAGCCAAATAAATAAATAAAATTAAAAAAAAAACAACACACTTTTCAGCGTCAAGATGGTCCCACCTTTAAGCCACCTGTAGAAGCTCCCTCCACACCCTCACCCCTAACATACTCTGATCCTTTGTCCAAGCAGCAATGCTAACGCTTTCAGGGTCAGGGTTGGGGCCCCAGGCATCCCTTGACACAAAAGAAGGGATCTGGTACAACAGCAAATGTCCAAATATCCAGGCACTCCTTTAGGGCTGTGTGAGGATGTGAAACTGATTTTTACGGCTTCAAGAGCATTCAAGTGACTTCCGTTCATATTCTTTCTGCTTCTACCCTTCACCCTGCCTCAAGTTCTTTTCCCTTCCCTGACCTCTAAGATCTGCCCTTAACTCAGATCTTCCCTCCCTTTCAGACTGTAATGGGGGCTGATCAGCAATTTAGGTGGTGGGTAGGACTACCAGGAGCTCGTGCGAGAGA
This sequence comes from Nanger dama, assembly GCA_917880005.1. Lineage (NCBI taxonomy): Eukaryota > Metazoa > Chordata > Mammalia > Artiodactyla > Bovidae > Nanger > Nanger dama. Next base: position 12,243,036 of record CAKJTW010000019.1, on the reverse strand, counting down.
AATGGTGGCAGGAGGTCCCTGCGCCCTTTCAGCTTTGTCCTCCAGAAGTCTCGGGGAGGAACATTTGACGTGTCTCAGGAACATTTCCTTTTAAACCCCTGAAATTTCATTACAATCATTTATCTTCAAAGAAATCAAAACCCACCCCCCCCCCCCCCATGGAAAGGTTAGGTCTTTGCTCAAGCCCACGGACTTTAACCTCATAAATATTCCCAGCTATAAGATCTTATTAAGAAGGTATGTCTCCCAGGAGCATAAAACCATCAAGCTGTAAATTTTATTTAATTTCCCATGAGATCTTATGGCCTCATACATATAATTAGAGTGCAGTATAGAGCACTTTTTGTGTGTTTTGTCAATAAATCACCAGGGAACAATCAACGTTTAAGAGGACAAGCTTTAATGATTTTTCAGACCCCTAAGCAGTTGTGCCTCCACAATGGCAAGCCAGTCTTTAACCTCATCTAACTAGGACTGTGGACTGTGCGTCAGATAGGACCCCAAACACTTAATCCTATTAGATTCCCCGGCCCAGACAATCATGGCAGAACACCCAAGGGACGTATTGATTTTGATGTGGCCAACAGAGAAGACAAGTCGACCTACTGACAGTGCTTTATTAAGTGTTTACAAATTAAATATCTGAAGGTCTGCGACAGGCCCAGCTCAGTTAAATGGGCCACAGTGAGATGTGTGAACTGGACCCAAAGGGATACTGCGTGGAGTGTGAGGCGGCTTGGGGAATGGCCGGGCAGGCCCTGCTCCCCTCCACTTCAGGTGTGCAGAAAGTCAGAAGGCTGCAAGAGCAATTCCAGATGCACAGTTTGCTGTTATTGTTGAGCTCGCTCTGATTGAAAGCCTGTCGTGTGACATTTATTCAAGTTCTAAGAGGCTGATTCAAGGAGAGAGCTAACTGCTAATTTCTCGTCCCTCAGTCAGGGCTCCAGAAGAAACGATCCTGTTCCTTTGGGTTGTTCCTCACGTCGTGCTTTCTAAACAAATCCACAATCTGGCAGGCACAGAAGCTCTGAGCCCTCAGTTTCATATTGATATTTCGCTTAAAAGTCGAACCAGGTTCACTATTTTCCTAGAATTCTTTCCCTGCTCAAAAATACTCAAGAGGCCCCCAGTGTCGTAGGCAGGCGTTCGACACTCATCCTGGCCCACTCTGGGCGTGCCCTTCATGGTGTTCTTCAGTGTGACCCCTGGATTCCCCTAGACGTGTCTCAGAGCCATCAAATGTGCACGGTGCCAGCTACTGGTATGCACATGCTGCCAATGGAGCTGCCCAAATCTCACCAACCTTCGAGGCTGCTTCAGTGTCTCCTCCTTGAACTCCTCCCTAATCAGCCTGGAAATGATGTTCTCTGAGCTCCTCTGCGCTCACTGTTTCCTGGCAGCCCACCATGTTTTCCTCAGTCTGTCTAACTTCCCAACTAGACCAAGCTCCTCCACCTATCGACTTTCACAAGGAGCCCCAGATACGGGGTCCCAGCACAGAACCAGGCTGTGGACTGACCCACTCAAGGGCCAGCGCGTCAGGTGCTCCTCGAGCATAAGGAGCTTCTTGGGGTTGGTCTTGATCACCTGCACCATCTGAGGATGCTCAGGAATGTAGATGCAAAGAAGACTCAGTGGGCCCCCTGCTGGCTTGGTTCAGACAGTCTTTCATCCAAACTGACAAGACGGGACTGAAACTAGGTGAAGCTGGAGGACTTGTTTGGTTCTGTGAATTTATGATCTGTAAGAACACGCATCCGAGGGTACAGCCAACCATCTTGACAAAAGCACGTATCTTGTTATTTTATTATTTTTTCTGAGCTGTTTCTACCTTAAAGTTCTGAATGACCCTTAAAATGGTACACCTACTGAGGTGCTTGTGTTACCGTATGTGCAACTCAGGGTGCCTGACGACCTGTATCTCTTTCTCTCACACAGAGTGAACATTTCTGTTTTACTTATTTTTTTCTTGATCTCACTCTAGAGAGATCCATTCCAACAGAGCAATGGAGGCTAAAGTCAACTGAAGTGAGAGAGAGATTTTTCAAGATAATCTGGCCTGTTGCCTGCCTGCAAACAATTCAATCTCCTTCTGAAGTGTTTTCAGGCAGTCAATGCTATACTCTGTCTCAGACATCACAATTTGTCTTTTTTTTTTTTCATGAGGCAAATTGGTATTTACTGTGGTACCTGGCATACAGGGAGGCCTCAAAAAAGTGAGCTGCTATTATTTTTATCATCTTTATGACATCTTTCTTTCCTGTGTTTCCCTTTCACCCTCTTCTCTCTTGGTTTCTATAGGCCTGGGGTTTTCAAAGTGATCTCCAAGATGCTGATTTCCGGTTAGCACAGTGGGGAGGGAGTGCTCCAGGCCCACAAACACGCACCTCTCTTTATAGATTAGGCTTCTGTCCCCATCACAGGTCCCACGAAACAGATGAACAGCTTAGCAGGTAAAAGAGTTTAAAAACCATTGCTCTAGGCCAGGTGTCTAGTCTTTGGCATCATTCTTTTCAAGTACTAAATGACCAAAGAGTCATATGGTAAAAAATGATTTATGCAGGTGAACTGAAAATCAATCTACATTACAGAAGAAGAGCTATTCAATGTGTCATTATTAATGCTGCTCCCCTTCCCCACACATCTGGGCTGCTTGCAGAGGGCAGGGCTGTGGCTGACATTGCTGACTTGGGGGAAATGGCATGTGTAGGACATATTTGGGGCTTTCTAAGGAGAAAGGCCAGTGCTTACTGTCCTTAAGAAAAGCTCCATGCCTTTGAGTATGCCCCTGAAGGGTCAGGGAGGTACTAGGTTTCAGAATCAAGCTCCATATAACAAATGACTGCAAATGGCCTTTTCCCCATCTTACACTGCAGTAATTCATAAAGCCCTCCAAGGGGATTTTTATGGCTTTATATTAATGTTCATTTAGGAAAGAAGTGAAAAGGGCATTGTCAAGATTTTAAAAATCATTAAAGAGGGTCCTCACTTGGGTTCATAGTGATACCACAGCACAAAAAAATGCACTGGTATACCATAAAAATTGTTCTAAGATACTATATTTTTCATCATTTTTATATGACCTCCTTTTTGTCTGCACTTAAATTATGGAGATAAAAAAGTAGACTGGGTAATTAAATTTTCTCTTCATTTTCATCTTATTTCAATAAATATTAATCAAATATTTATAATAAGCCAAATATTCTGTTAAGGGTCTGGTGAAATCATATCTAACCTCTACTTTCAAGTACTTTCTCTACTTGGAGAAGGAAATGGCAATCCATTCCAGTACTATTGCCTGGAAAATCCCATGGACAGAGGAGTCTGTTAGGTTACAGTTCATGGGGTCGCAAAGAGTCAGACACAACTAAGTGACTTTCCTTTTTCCTTTTTTTCTACTTTCAAGGAGCTCAACATTGTAAATTCATTAAAAAAATAAAACAACTGAAATTCATAATTATTTGTGTACATGTGGCATCTCTAATGATGATCTTATCCACTGATTGAACTGAACTGAACTGAAGTCACTCAGTTGTGTCTGACTCTTTGTGACCCCATGGACTGCAGCCCACCAGGCTCCTCCATCCATGGGATTTTCCAGGCAATAGTCCTGGAGTGGGTTGCCATTTCCTTCTCCGGGGATCTTCCCAACCCAGGGATCGAACCCGGGTCTCCCGCATTGTAGACAGACGCTTTACCATCTGAGCCACCAGGGAAGTAGATCTTATCCATACTGATGTTAATTTGATTTGAAGAGTTTTGCAGCCAGTTTGATGTTTAAAAACACTAGAGTCAAGGTAAAAAACAAGTAGGGACCATCAACAATAGGCATGGTATCCTTCTCTGTGCTAGAGGAGGACATTAAGGGCTTGTGAGAGATTTAGAAGTAGTAGTTATGGTCTCTTTTTATTCTATTACAAATATTTTCTAATTTTCCTTGTTGTGACTTAGATGCACTCATCATTTAAAAGTGGACATTTAATTTCCAAATACATGGAATTTTGTTTAAAGTATCTTTAATATTAATTTCTTATTTTGATACTAATTTATCATTTAAATGCCTTCTCTGCAATCACCCTCTGGGCTGGTTTTTTTTTTTTTTTTTTCCAGTTTAACTTTACTGAGGCTTTCAATGACTAAATCTAAGATCTCTCTTGGTAAATGTCACACTGCACTTGAAAATATATGGGGTATTTTCAAATATGTTTTGATATTGATTTCTAACCTAACTCCAAAGTGTTAAGAGAACGATCTGTGCGATTTCAATACCTTTAAGACCACGTAATTCTTGCAACTTGTTTTCTGTCCTTGGACATGTTCTGGTGTCTCCTAGTTAACAGTCTATGGGAACTTGAATAGAACTTGTATCCTACTACTGTGTGAAAATTGTCTAAATCTTAATTATGTTGAATTGCTTCATGTGTTTTTCAGGCCTACTATATCCTTCTACTTCTTTATATATTTATTCTATTAATTTTTGAGAGTTTGATATTGAAACTCCAACTAAAAACCTTAACTTGGGACTTCACAGGTGGCTCAGATGGTGAAGAATCTGCCTGCAATGTGGGAGACTCAGGTCGGATCCCTGGGTCGGGAAGATTCCCTGGAGAAGGAAATGGCAACCCACTCCAGTGTTCCTGCCTGGAGAACTGCATGGTCAGTACAGTCCATGGGGTGGCAAAGGGTCTTTACTTAAAAAATATAGTGGAACTATATGTAACCTTTTCTATATTTTCCAAGTCTCCTGCAAATGTGTTATCATATGTTCATAATTTAAAAAATAAAAATTAAAAAAATAAATTATGGTCTTAAAGAGGATGGAAGGGGTGGATGACATGGTGCTATCATCACAGACACATATATGGGGATGGGGGAAAGGATATATAGGGTTGGATGGATTGAGTCAATTTAAAAGGAGAGAGACAGGGGAAGCACCTCTGGGTAGTGGTTTTCAGAGAAGGCTCCTGACAGTGGGATGAGGAGGCACCAGTCATTCATTGCAGGCAGTGAATTATCTATCACCCCTGGAGCATACGATGGTATCCGCCAAAGGAAGCACACCTGCCAAAGCAAGCCATCTAACGGGAGGCTTCTCGCCCAGACAGCAGCTCTGCCAGTGGGATGTCAGAATGAAGACTCTATTAGAAGGATACGTAGCAACTTAGTAGCGGTTATTTCTGGGTGGTGGAATTGTCAGTGATCTTTATTTTCTCCTCTGTACTTAGCTTTATTTTTGATATTGAAAATGTCTTACTTTCGTAACAGAAAAGCAATGTATGTTATTTTTCAAAAAGGTAACAACCAGAACAAAAAAAGGAAGAAAGGAAATCAGACTGGGTCTGCAGAGAAGTCTGAGTCATAACAGCATCCTTTGAAATAAAGGCCGCCCTTCTCACATGCTCATCTCTGTTCCTCAGGATGTTCACAGCAATACTCCCCGCAGGACTGGTGGGGACATGCTTGCTATTTTATTGAGGGTAAGGACCAAGTCTCAGGGATTCTCAAGCTGTAGGGTAGCAGCTGTCAGACGCTTAGGCCATCACTGCCCACTGGGGTCAAGACGAGGGGCAGGTGAAATGATAAAGTTGTTTCCCAGTGACAAGACAAGCTCTCTGGGGTTTGGGAGGGTGGTATGCTTATTATTTTGCTATTTTGTTGTTTCTAAGCTTGGGAAGGGAAGTAAACTTGTGGAGTGCCAATATATATCAAGGATAGAGGCCTTTTAATCATATTATTGTCAAATCATAAAACTCTCCCAAGTACTTAAAGTTTGTTAATGACCCTAGATTTAATCTATATTCTTACCCAGCTTGCACAAACCTATACATAGGCTCATCTCGGGGTTATTGCTATTATAAATTAATTATGGAAATGTGGACCAAATCAGGTACGTGCTGGCAGAGTAATGGGAGGGCAGTGATCCACTGAGCAGAGGGCAAGTCTGGGGATGCCCTCTGTGAGAAGTTCACCGCCTCTGGCCTGGTTCCATCCACTCCCCCAGTGAGCTTAACCTTGAAGAAGACACTCAAAGTTAGTTTCCTCCTGAGTCATGGAGGAAGGCTGGAAAAGTGACTTCAGGGTGTGACTTTCACTCCCCAAGACCTTCCTGTCATTTCTTCTCCCTCTCTGGGGACAGGTAGACACATTTGGTATGTCTGTCTGTCTTCCAATGGGAAGATGAGATCTAAGAACTCATCTACATGATGGCTGTGTCACTGCCCCTCACTGATCCTGCTGCTGGAAACTGAAAAGGATGCCTGAGAAGGAAAGAGGTGGGCAAAAACTGACTCAATTAAAAGGAATGTTTTCCAAAGAGAGGACAGTACAGTTCTCTTAAGGCCTGGAGCCAGTCTGGAACTGTTCAAGCGTGCTAGGAGGTCAAAACAGAGTGTACGTGGCAGTTTCTTTCTACAGGTTAAAGTAGCTAAATTTTATCCTAACAGAATATCCTCTACGACTTGATGCATGTGTGTGCGCTCAGTCGCTAAGTCGTGTCCGACTCTTCACGACCTTATGGACTGTACCCACTATGCTCCTGTCCACGGGATTTGCCAGGCAAGAATGCTGGAGTGGGTTGCCATTTCCTTCTCCGGGGACTGAACTCCCATCTCCTGCATTGGTAAGTGGATTCTTTACCACTGAGCCACTAGGGGAGCCCTAGCACTTACTGGAAACTCAGAAAAGCTATTTCAGCTTGCTTAAATTGCTCCCTTTTGGGGAAGAAATCTGGGGTCTCTGGCTCTGAATGTAAACTCAAGTTCTAGGCTCAGGAAGGGATATAATCACACACTCACATGCAATACTTACTGAGCAGCTGTCATATTCTCCACAACTGGGGAAGGTGGATAATTAGATATTAAATATCAGAAATCATAAATGCCTGGCCGTTCTTTAGCAAATATTCCTTTGCAAAGTGTTTAGTTCTATCTTTGATAAAAATTTTGGCAGAAGGCTTCCTTTGGTGGCTTGGAAGTTATTTTCTACACAACAGAGGTGTTACAGATAATAGAGGCAACAATTAAGGGGAAAAAGGAAAAAAAATCTCACAATAACCACAGTTACTGAGTTTTATCAGGCACTGGTATTCACACTCACCAGAATCAATCATTACAATAACTTTTGAGAGAGGCATTATCATGCTCATCTTACCAATGAGAAAACAGGCTCCAAGAAGTTAACTAAGAAGGCTACCAAGCTTTTAAGTGCTAGAGTCAGACTCTAAACCCAAGTCTTGTTCCTACAGAGATAATTTAATGGTAGTACAGGTGGACACACGCTAGTCTGAGCACCTCGGAAGATCATTTACCCTGGCCTTCTGATCTCATGAAGCTGGACACTTAAACCAGATAACAGTCCCATCTCCACTTTAAAATCTCTGGAAGAATCCACTCAGCACAGGCCTTAAGAAAACGTATGCATACTTTTATGACATTATAACAAACTACCAGCATGCCAGGACTCTAATTTACTCATGCGTCAAGAGACGGATTGTCTTTGGACAATTCCTTTCTGGTTCAAACAGCAACTGTCATCACTGCTCAAAAGGCTCTTTGTCTGCGGTCTTGTTTAATAATAGTGAGCAATATGGTTAACTTCCTCCATCCATTTATAGAGCTGGCATCAAGCAGGGCACAGGCCAGTGATTCAGAAGTGAAGGGAGAGGCAGAGTCACTGAGACATGCTGTGGCTCTCACCCTGGGCATACAAGCCTGTCTGACTCCCAGTCCTCCTCACCCCACCCTCGAAAAAAATCACTTAGCCTCACTCCCTAGACAAGGGAACCAGACTAATGGAGTCTAGTGCCCTCTGCCTTCCAGAGATTTCTGGGGATGGGCGAGAACACATGCAAACTGGGCTTCCCTGTGGGCCAGTGGTTAAGAATCCACCATGCAATGCAGGGGACTCGAGTTCAATCCCTGGTCTGGGAACTAAGATCTGACATGCCTGAGGGGCTACTGAGCCTGGTACCTTGAGAGCCCGTGTGCCACAATGAAAGGTCCCTCACAACATCACACAAAAAACTAAAACCTGATGTAGCCAAAGAAACAAATAAATATTTTCCTTAAAAATGGTTAAAAGAAAGAACATACACAAACTTTCATGGTTCAGATGGTAAAGAATCTGCCTGCAATGTGGAAAACCTGGGTTCAGTCCCTGGGTTGGGAAAATCCTCTGGAGAAGGGGATGGCTACCCACTTGACCATTCATGCCTGGAGAATTCCAAGGACAGAGGAGCCTGGAGGGATCAGAAGCAGTGGGACACGACTGAGTGATTAACACACACACACACACCCCTATATGGAACCATATAATTAGTTGACTTTTCATGTAGTTTTTTCATCTCCTTTTTATTCTCCTTTGGCTAAACATTCCTCAAGGGTAGAGAGCCTCATTCACACTTCCTGGGCCCCTCGGGAGGATTCAGCACAGTGGATCTACCCACTAGTAGCCTCTTTCTTTCCAAGCGGACTTAGCAGAAATGCTAAGCACTGTGTGTGAGGCACAGTGGGGAGAATTAACAAAGTTGTAAATGAGTAAGTGCTGCAGGGGAAAGAAGTAGATGTGGTCCCAGCCATTTAGGTCCTTAGACAGAGCTTGGAACACTCGGGTGAAAAGCACTAACTAGAAATAAAAGAAGTCAATGCTATGAAGGAAAAGAAAGAGTGTAGAGAAATGCTATCGTGTCCGACTCTTTACAACCCCATGGAATGTAGCCTACCAGGCTCCTCTGTCCATGGAATTCTCCAGGCAAGAATACTGGAGTGGGTTGCCATTTCCTTCTCCTGGAAATCTTTCCGACCCAGGGATTGAACCCAGATCTCCCGCATTTCAGGCAGACGCTTTATTGTCTGAGCCACCAGGGAAGTCTTTTAATAAAGACAGGAGAGATCATTTCTCCTAGGGGCACATCACTGGGGAGGCAGAACCTGAGCTGAGTGTGAAGGATAGAAAAGATTGGATCCAATCCTACATGCCCAATGGAAGTCTGTCTAGTCAAAGCTATAGTTTTCCAGGAGTCATATACGGATGTGAGAGTTAGACCATCAAGAAGGCTGAGTGCTGCAGAACTGATGGTTTCAAACTGGTGCCGGAAAAGACTCTTTAAGAGTCCCTTGGAAAGCAAGGAGATCAAACCAGTCAATCCTAAAGGAAATCAGCCTTGAATGTTCACTGGAAGGACTGATGCTGAAGCTGAAGTTCCAATACTTTGGCCACCTGCTGTGAAAAAATGACTCACTGGAAAAGACCCTGATGCTGGGGAAGGCTGAGGGCAGGAAAAGGGGACGACAGAAGATCAGATGGTTGGATGGCATCACTGACTCAATGGATATGAGTTTAAACAAGCTTTGGGAGTTGGTGATAGACAGGGAAGCCTGGTGTGCTGCAACTCATAGGGTTCGCAAAGAGTCAGAGGCAACTTAGCAACCAAACAACAAACCACTGGAGCACATGTATTAATATTAAACCAGTTCCCCTCCTCCACAGCTGAAGAGTGTGCACACTAGGGATAGGTAAGGTTTGTCTGCCTCAAAGAAAAACCTGCTAACTCACTATCTGGCCAAGGGGCAGCAGACAGTCTGTACAGGAGGCCCTCCAGATACCACACTCCACACGTGCGTGGCCTCTGGATGGAGATTCTAGGGACTAAGGCCTGCCGCGTGCACCTTCAGAAAGAGAACAACAAACAGACAAAAGAGCAGACAGAGAGATCACTGCCCTCTGGGGTGACCTGACTCAAAGAAGTGACAGGCTGCATTTCAGTGGAGATGGAGGCAGGGCCCCAGATCTCCCCGAAGGGCTTGGAGCCATACCTGGACTGAGGGAAAGGGAAACATCTCGTTTCCTGATCAACAGCTTCTGCCATAAAGTGCTTTAAGACCTATTTCCTGGTTCCCCACATGTGTCCCAATTAAATGGGTTTTCCTGCACGAGTTCTGACATCTCTGGGGACGTCATTGACTGAGAGGCCGTAGCTACAGGCAATAAAATCAAGATCATGAACAAGGGCTTAAACTTGACTGCCCACCCTGAACCGTGCCTCCTCTAAACATGATGAATAAAGAAGGGAGTTTTCCATGACACATGGGTAGTGATACTTACATACCCCTTATCACAAAAGGAACTACAGAGCCTTTCCAACCCACACTTGACGCTTTTGACAGATGTGTAGTGGGCCCTAAATGTTGCAAGGATGTTTAGGGGTGGTATTCTAAGTCAAAGAGCAAGAAAACTTCTGTCTTCTCTGAGAGACTCTGGGGTCTGCCCTGGGAAGCAACAGGACGCGACCAGGGGACTCCTAGGAGGCTAGGCTTCCAAGTGGTAGCTGCTGTGAGACCAGAACACCAAAGGGGGAGGCCGCCCCGTTGGGGCCCCACAATGAAAGGGAGTAAGCTGTGTCTCCTGTGTTAGATTTCCTCATCACATTAGCCTCTGTGAGAATTCTTTAGCTCACAGCCTTTGGATCAGTCTTATTTCAAGGCTCCAGCCTGTTTGCTGGGGCACTAGTGGTAATTAAAGGAGCTTTTGATGCCAGAGTGCCAAGGGGCCTGGAGGGTCCCCCGAGCCCAGTTAGGAATGTGGCTGCTGACTCCCAAGGGGTCGTCAGGGCCAAGGTGAATCTATGGGCAAAAGTGTCTGCACTTGAAGGCTGAGCTGCTTTTTAACATATGGACATCTTCCTCCTCTTGCCCTACCAAGAAAAGCAGTATGATTCTATCAGGGAAGCCAGCAAATTTCCTTGAAATATGGGAGCTGGTAACACAGGGGCCCTCAGCCTTGAGAAATATGACTGTGCCTGATACATTAGACACAGGATGGCTGATGGGCTAGAATCGGGTTTGTCCCAGCAAATTTTTTGCTTTGACTTTTGTGGAAAGAAGATATTCACACACACACACAAAAGCATCACTTGAAGGGCTGCCCTCCTGAGGAAGTAAAAAATTACACCTTCTGGGCTCTGAGAATGCTCTGGAAGGACAGGGTGAGCATGCTCTGTGTGGACCTGTAACATGGAAGGCATCTGGAGACCCAGCCTCCCCGCAGGATGTACAAAGCTTGGACATACTCTCTCCAGCCACTCGGGGCCATGCCATTGCATTAAAATCTAAACAAAGCGTCACCTTATCGTGATGCCCTTGGTTTCGTGCTCTTGAAACCAGAATCAGGCCGAAATCGGCACCCAGACCAACTTCTAGAGGCCACGGAAACTGATAGGGCTAGTATTTTGCAGTGACCTGCTGAGGAATGACTGCTCATAAACAGAAAGGGGATTTGCTAACTACGCAGGTTTGCTGCCAGGCCATTATGGCTTATTTAAAACAGGCCAATGTGGACTCTGGTTATACATGCTGAAATTCATAAAGCTTTTGAACATGTTATGTCCATCTTATAAAATTGGAACGTCTGTGTACAGTATATTTTAAAGACTTTCAGATATTAAGCGTTTCACACAGGCGGTGAAAAATGTTGGACTCCCTCCCCCCTCCCAATCCTGTCTTCCCCATCTCAGCATCAGATGTTATTTGGGGATAATGAAAACCAGAGAAGTCTTCGCCTGAATAACTAGGTTGTCTAACTGCATTACGGGAAAATGAAAGATCAGACTGTGATTGCAAAGGGCCAACTTAACAGCTACAGGGCCTTGGGAAGGACATACATCTTGTAACCAGCTGAGTTTACTGATGTAGACCCTTGATACCTCAGTCAGTGCCATGGCTCTGGTGAGAGAAATTTAATTTCTCTCCACTGAGCTCTGCAAGGATGGGATTCAACTGGAGGGGTTAAACTTAACATGAAACAAGGATCTGAGGTATTTTCAGTGACGTCTAATCCAATCAGAGATGACAGAGGGGGTAAGAACAGGAGCTGGCCAGACCTCAGAAACTAATGTCTTTCTCCGAATACCGTCTGTTTCTACTTACAGATATATTACCCTAAAAATGCAGACTGGTGTGTTGAAATCTTGATTATGGATGGTGAGTTTCCCAAAACCTTTTAAACAAAGCTTGCCTCATTGTAGCTAACAAATACGTTTTTAGTGGCTGGTAATTATTTTAAAGAATGTTTTGGAACACTTGCAGATAAAATATCCTCCAACCTGTCACACACACAGACACACACACACAGACACACACACACACACAGTTGGCTTCCCCACGTTCAACCATGAGCAGGGACTGGTGAGACCCGTGGCAGGAGACAGCTCCTCTAATGTCCCTTTATAAGATTGTATGGTTACTCCCCCAAATCAAACCCCAAACTAAAACAAAACAAAACAAAACAAAAAACAAACCCAGAGCAAAAACCCAAAACCAAAATCTCACAAACAACTTTGCTTTCATCCTACACTGGTCCAGCCCTTCCTCATTCCACTGTAACCCCACTGGTCTTCTTGCTACTATTCCTTAAACACACACTCTACCTGGGGCCTTGCATTTCTTGTACAGTTGGTCTGGGATGCTGCCAACACATGCAGCCCCACCTCGCCCACCCCAAACCCTATATATCCCTGTCTCATTTCCTTCAGGTCTTTGCCCAATGTCACCTTCTCATGAGGCCTTGTTTGACCTTATCATATCCCTTCCTCCTCGTCTCCCTCTCTATTTTTTTCTCTATTATAACACAATCATCTGATATACTAGTCTGTGTATTTATGTGTTTTTGTCGATCTCTCCCCACTATTAGCTCTAGTGTTTGTAACAATGCCTGACACATAGGAGGCATGTAAAAAGTATTTGTTAAACAAATGAATGAAGATGGGGAGACAAATTTAGTAATTTGAGAACATTTGAACACAAAGCTGACAATTTTCTTCCATATGTCAGAGCCTCAATGTATGAAAAACGACACACCTGCTCCTTTAACATCTTCAGATCCTCAGACAAAAATCAAAGTCCTTAATCTGATTCCAGCCATATATCTCCCTCTCTCTCTCCCCATCCCACCCCCAGCCAGTTCTAGATGCCCTTTTTCCTTTCTGTTTAAGGATCAGTACTAGCAAAGTCATAAGAAAAATCTGCGTCAAAGAAAAGTCCATGTTTTGTTGATTATAGCCATAAACTCTAGAAACAGTATATCCAACGAGGGACTTACTCAAATACCATTTGAATTGGAATCTCTTTCTTCAAGAATCCTTCTTTCAACAGCCTTTGTGCAGTGAAACAGACATATCCAGTGGGCTGCTGGGTTAATTACAGCTCTGCATACCTCTAACCGTCCCGAGGGAGGAGCTAGCCTCGCTTCGCCTGTTTGAAGGTGTCACTTGCTTGACTTCCTTCTTGGTCTCCTTGTATTATTTCCAGCCCACCCTTCCCCAGGAATGACTCCTGTAAAGATATCCAGGAAATTCACAGGCTGAAAACACACTGCCGGGGTCAGATCCCCACAGCTTTGATGTCTGACACAGACTACTATACAATGCTGTTTGTTACTGGTTTGGCTGGAGGGTAAGAGAAATGGGGGGGTCGCAGGGTGCTGGGGGAGAACCAAGCTGATGTGCGGCCCTCCTCTGGGCCAGAGGTAAAGACCACATCCACAACCCTTGGGCATCCCCTTCTCTGCTTTTTCTTATCCTTGTGACTGTTTCCCTTCCTACCTCCTGTATTCAGACACCGCACTGTGTCTACTCACTGACTTAAATCTCTACATAATTATATTTAAAGCTTGTCCAGTCTCAGGTAATATGCCCCGATCCTGTGTTGACCAGATATGCTGAGACGGTATGGACTATATATTTTATATACAGACGAGACACCTGCTGCAGTAACAGCCTCTGTGGTCAAGTTTAATCTCCTCCACCAAGGAGACCTTCAGGCCAGTGGCCAACGTGACCATGACTCTTTCATGACACTGAATGTTCCCTCTTCCTTCTGCCATGTCTCCTGGGTTTGGGTTTCAGCAGCAGAGTCTGGATGACCAAATATCGTAGCTGGTCCTCTGATCCTCTTTCTCTGCTGGGAGGTTTACAGTCTAGACACTGCTAGGTGGGGCTGGTAGTGGCCACCTTAATAAGAGGCTGAGGTCATAAGGAAGCTTCGCTGACCACTAACTAGGTCCTCATCCTAACTTCAGAGATGGAGGAGGGTGAGGGCGGCACAGGAATAAAAACCATTCCCCACTGGCCACTTTAACTACAACATTTTAATACTGTTAGCTTTTCCCTCAGGCAAACAGTGCTCTTGCCAAGGCTGTGATAAGCCTTCACTAAAATTTCTAGGTCATTTTTCCATCCGCTTTTGCTAAGCCATATGTGTCTCATGCTGTCCTTGAAGGGCCAGCCTCTCACACTACCCTATGGTGACTCTTCAAAAATACAAATCAGATTAAACCACTTGCATGGTTCAAAGGCCTTCCAAGGCATTCCTTCTCCCTCATAGTACATCTGAAACCCTTCAAGCCTCAGAATCTGTCTTCATCTATGGCATGTGTTACATACAGTCTCAATCTTTTAATCTGAAGATGGAAAGCTTACTTTCTGCTGTTGACATTCCAGCAAACAACTTTTTTCTGTTGTTGCAGTGGTGAGGGAGCAGGGCTGAATCAGACCTTGCTTCCTCTAATCACTAAAAGATGAAATGCTGATTATATCAGTTTAGAATCTATCAGAGGCTCTGGCTTCGGACAACAGTCCTGCCAGCAGTGGGAGTTAAGAACAGCTTCACGCTTTCAAGTGAGGCCTCGTAGAGGCCAGTCCAGCTCACTAGCTTCCCACCTCTGTGTACCCCATGTTCATGTAGGGTGGGTGGAGAGCTCAGAGGCTGCGGGAAGGCAGACCTTTATCTCCATCACTCTGGAGTCTTAATTTCCTTATCTTTAAAACGAAGCTAGGGCTTCCCAGGTGGTGTAGTCATAAAGGAGGCACCTGCCAATGCAAGAGATGTGAGTTTGGTCCCTGGGTCAGGAACATCTCCTGGAGTAGGAAATGGTAACCCGCTTCAGTATTCTTGCCTGGAAAAACCCATGGGCAGAGGAGCCTGGCAGGCTACAGTCCACGGGGTTCCAAAGAGTCAGACACAAGTGAGAGAGCACACACAAAATGAAGCTAATAATAACTCATTCAAGTCCCCACAACCAGGGCAGGAAGTGGATAACTGTTTCCCATTATCTCCCATCAGTTGCCAAATCTTGCCTATTTGAGATCCAGAATGAACTGAATCCCTTTTCTTCTCTCAGCCCCCACAACTGCCTACTTGGAATCACCACTGTCTCCCACCTGGACCTTAGGGAGTCTCCTAACGTCTGCATCTGCTCTGCCTCCCAGAGTCCACTGTCTATACAGCAGCCACAGTCAGCTTGTTGAAGGACAAATCTGATCTTTTCTGTCTCATTTTCAAATGCTACCATAACTTCCAACTGATCTTTTCAATGTCAGTTTAATGTCATTGTATCCCACTAATTTGTAAAATCAATACGTCTTGAGGACTTCCCTGGTGGTCCAGTGGTCAAGACGCCATGTGGAGGGCATGGGTTCAATCCCTGGTTGTGAAACTATCATGTGGCGTGGCGTGGCCAAATTAAAAAATAAATAAATTAAAAATAATATCAATACATCTTATTTAATAGATATCTAGGTATTGAACTACAAAAAGAAATCACTCATTTTAATTCACAGGTACATGAAATAGCTACAAAACTAATCATGTATTTGTCCACAAAGAAATCTTAACCAGCACAAAAGGATAGTGATATTTAAAGGCTGTATCCCACACTAAATTTTGAGGGAGGGACCATGTCTATTTTACTTGCGGCTGTGTTCCTGGAGCATACTTTATGATCTAGCACACAGTAGGTTTTGATCAGCATGTCTCAATGGAAAGAATAAACAATTGTACAAATAACAGCTATGACTGAGTGGCGAAGCTGTTTTTCATAGAGAAGATACTGAATTTGATGATTACAATGTTTGGAACCCTAACATGTGGACAGGTGATACTGTAAGTGCTACATAATTAACATCATCATCTCATATTAATCACCAGGCACCAAAAATCTCTTCCTCCCCTTGATATAACAACTTCTCCCACAGCAGCTGGTGCCATGGTTTATCCAGGAGGGCTTCATTTTGCTCAGCATCCCTGTGGAACCTCACTTTCCCAGAAAGGATGAGTTCCATCGCCGGGTAAGAGCCTAAAGCTAGTGCCAGTCAAGATACCCAAATTCCATTGTTTTGGTTTTTGCCACCAAACACACAGAGTCAGTTACCTGTTTCCTCCATTCTTTCCCAGGTTTGAAAGGGAGAAGGAGCACACTGCCGGCACCGTCTACCTCCTTCCTCACTCTTGTCCAAGGCCGGTCTTCACTGTGCTGCCCTGACCTTTGCCTTCGACCCCCAGTCTGTCTTCTCCACAAGCTGCCTTCTTACAACTCCTCCTCCCACCTCCTTGTACCAGGATGTGCAAATGTCTAGTTGTGGCTCACCCATCTCCTTCAGGTTGACCAGCATACCTGCTCAGCCCTCCTCTAAGCTCTGCCCTTCTGTGAACAGTCTTGGTGGTGAACCTGATCATTTCCCTGGTTTATAGCAACACCTCGTAGAGTGCTCTAGGATGTGATGGCCGAGTGTCCACTGCAGATGTGCCCTCTAGTCCCCCATAGCCCCTTCCTTGTCACAGCACAGTCGACTGGTGCTTCCAAGTAAATTACCACCAGTTATCATCAACCCAGTGGCTCAAAGAGGCCAGGCAATAAAGCACTGAGAAAGCAAATAATATCTGAAGAACTCTACCTCTCCTGACTTGTCCCCAGCTTCTTTCAGCCAATGTGAAGGTATTTTCTGTAAGAAAACGCCACGGGAAGAAAAAAGCAACCTCTAGGACCCGTTAGTAAAAGGCCTTTATTAGGGCAGTTGCTCTCGGGCAGAACTCCCAAGGACAGGCAAGCGAGGGAAGCGAGGGAGTCTGCAAGGTGGGGAGGGGTGCGGGAAGGTTTTATAGTGAGGGCTGGCAGACAGGCCAAGTTTTTCCCATGTAAGGCAACAGGTGCGGACCACAGCAGGGGTTGGTTGCCCATGGTCTTTCTGGCATTTCCCGATTGGATCGGGGCTCCAAGGCCGGCCCGGGGGTCGGGTCCGTTCCCTGGTTCCGGTTTGGTCATCAGCCGCCCCTGGTGCTGACCGGATGCCCCCTTTCTGGCCACGTTTCAGGCAGCTCGCCCTTTCATTTTCCACACCCTGTTGCCCATCATGGGCTATCTGCACTTGCAGTCTGAACTCTCAGTGGGAAAGAAGTTTTGTCTCCAAGTGACAGGTTTCGGCAGTTGTCAGCAGCCTAGAGAGGCACCCTTGGGATACAGTCCTTTCCAGTGCCCCCAAATCACGTCACTACAAACGTCACCAAGGAACAGAACCATCCTATGGATGCTTTCTCATCAGTAGGGAAAGGCAGAAGAATATAAAAGGCTTTTTCTTCTTGTTGTCTTTTCTTCTTAAAGACCAAGGACCAAACTGGGATTGGGCACAAGAAAGAAAGTGGCTGAAGAAAGCCTCATTCAATCTCCAAAAGTCAGCAGAAATAGGCTGCATGGTAAATTTTCTTGATTTTTCCTGCCTTCTTCTTTTTTTTAATGGGAAGCAAAATAAGCTAAGGGGTTTCCCTGGTGATTCAGTGGTAAAAATCCACCTGCCAATGCAGGAGACTTGGATTTGATTCCTGGGTCAGGAAGATCCCTTGGAGGAGGGCATGAGACCCATCACAGTATTCTTGTCTGGGAAATCCCATGGACCGGAGCCTGGAGGGCTCCGGTCCATGGGGTCACAAGAGTCAGACAGGACTTAGTGACTAAAGACAACGGAAGAAGCTAAGAATGCCGTAAATGAAAATAAAGCTGTTGGAGGGAGGGAGGCAGAGGAAGACAGTGAAAATGAAGAAGGCAAGATGGCCAAGTGCTGAAATGTGGTAAAGGGACCTTCCCCTGTCCTGGGAAACAGCCTACAGACAGGAAGAAATGTCGGGTGACCTCAATGCAAATCCTTCCCCTGGCATTCAAGAAGTATATTAACCTAGACCTGCTTAATCTGGCCAACCTCATATTCCAGTTACCCAGAGGCTCACTCCTTTCCTCCAAAACTCTGCTGTTTACCATTCCGTCTGCTGTATTTTTCTCGAGCACCTTCCAAGATCAACTTGTCCTTTAACCACCATTCTTCGTCACTGCCTCTCACCAGCTCTCTTGAGTCCACTGGAGGCTTACAACATTGAGTAATGCGAGCCTCTAGCAGACCAGCTGGTGGGCTGCTGTCTATGGGGTCGCACAGAGTTGGACACGACTGAAGCAACTTAGCAGCAGACTAACTGTGCTTGCTGTGAAACACTGGGCAAGCCCTGTGACTCAGTGACCTTCCTTTCAAATGGGGATTAAAAAAACCGAAGCCTACTGCACTGTGTCATTGCAGAGATTAAGGGAGTTGATCTATGCGAACTGCACACAGTGATTGTCCTACCAATGTCACTCCTCCATTCAGCTCATCACACAGTATAGCATCTGCCCCTATGTTGTTCTGAACCACTCTGCAACGGATTTAAGTATGTCCTCAACCAGCCTGGAAGTTCTTCGAGGATACATGTCATGCCTAAAACCTACTTGAATACCTCAAAGCGATAGGGGTTCAAAGACTCCCAGAAAAGCTACATTTCTGAGTGTCTATTGTAAGTTAAGCACTGCAATAGATGCTGCAGAAACAAGACGGAGGAGGTGGTGAGGCACTCACTTGGTGGGGGTATATGAGCAGACACATCTTTTCTAAATTAACAGCTGCCTCCCCTCTTTCTTGTGTATGTGTGTGCATGCTCAGTCGCATCTGACTCTATGCAACCCCATGGACTGTAGCCAGGCTCCTCTGTCCATGGGATCTTCCAGTCAAGAATACTGGAGTGGGTTGCCATTTCCTCCTCCAGGGGATCTTCCTGACCCCCATCTTCTATGCCTCCTACATTGACCGGCAGATTCTTTACCATTGAGTCACCTGGGAAGTTCCCAGGCTTTCCTGTGACTGCTCCCAAATCCTTCAGGAGGAGGCTGGTGGCATGCCTACATTTGTACTGAGCAGAGCTACAATTTGTTGAACATTTTGTTTTGATTAAAAATTAATAGCTGCTTTTGACCCATATGGATTAATTTCACTTTCTCTAAATATCTCCTTAATTGACAAACTACCATTAGGTGAAAGAACCAATTAAACCAGCACATAACTGCCTCCCCTCCCTTCCTCTGCCAGTCTTCATCCCCCTTCCTCCCTCTCCATGTTGTCCTGCCCGAGTGTTTTAATAGACTATTTCCATACCAGCACAACAAGATTAATTACTCAGTGAACACACGAGAACAAAGGTGGGAGGGGTGCTTGATGTGGATGCAAGGCCACCCTGAATCTACTAAAGGGCAATGAAGGCTTGCAAGACAAGAGATTCACTTTCAGGGGCTCAGAAGATTGACACGTGCAGTTCTTGTCAATTAATGGGCCTTCCGAGCTTATCAGCCATCAGAGGCTGTTCAATGTGCTGCTTTATCATAGTTTGGCAAAAATCCTCGATAAACTCCGGGAAAGTGCTGACAAGGTTATTCTAATAACCAGCTGGACAAAGTCCATTCACTGTTTGTTGCAACATGTGCTCTGCGGCCGTAGCAAGGGGGCATGAAACTTCCTCTTGTGCTGAAGGGAGGCTTTGGTGGGAAGACTGAACTGGAACAAAGTGCTGTGACCAGGTCCCCTAGGATAAACACTCTGCTCTCTGCTGGGGTTTCTTCCAGGCTTCTAGATCTTTCTGGGTGAACATTTCTCTCCCCTTGCTTCCTAAGACTCTGCCAAAGCAAGGGAATAGGAACACTGTGTCTTTATTGGGGCTAGAGAGTTTCAAGACACCTCCACTAGGGACAGATCCAAAAGGACTCTCTGCCCTGAAACAGGAGATGTTTATACCTAAACCCGTCTTTCATGTGGAGCCCTACAGACTTCACAGCTTTCCAGTGTGAGAGTCTGAAACCAACCAAACTTGTCAATTTCAAGTCTTGGAGTAGGCAGGTGGAGAAGAAAGTGACTGATGAGTGATTTTGTTTCCCTCAGCCATTTTTTTTTTTTAATGGCACAATCTAGCAACTAACTCTCTCACATTCACATTCATTAAAAAGATGTACACTGACCCAGTGATGGTACACAGAAACACAGGAAACTATATTTTTAAAAATAGGAAAGGACTTTGAGAAATGGTCTACTCAATTTCTCCTACATCTTATTCGACAAATTTCAAATTCAGAAAAGTAGAAAGACCCTTACAGTGAACATTTATACATCCAAAATAATATTCTACTGCTAATGTTTCATTATACTTATTTTATTATGTAAGCTATCCCATCTAGCCAGCCTGTTATTTATCTATCATTCCAAATTCTTTTAATTGCTTTAAAAAAGCCACCTTTAAAAAAGCTATTTGAAGCACACTTTTCTGTATACTCTTCTGAGAAAGACAAATCTATGAAATGAATAAAAATTAAGCTATTCTGTTGCCATATGATTTAGCAATTCTACTCCTGGGCACATATCTGGAGAAAACCATAATGTGAAAAGATGCATTTACCTCCATGTTCTTTGAGCAAACTCTGGGAGATAGTGGAGGACAGAAGAACCTGATGAGCTGCAGACTATGGGGTCACCGAGAGTTTTCTATGACTAAGCAACTCAAGAACGACACCTCCCCAAAGTTCAAAACAGCACTATTTCAACAGCCAAGATATGCGAGGAGCCTAAATATCTATTAGTAGATGAATGAATAAAGAAGATGTGGCACAGATATACAATGGAATACCGTGCTATGTTGTGCTTAGTCACTCAGTTATGTCCGACGCTGGGACCCCATGGACTGTAGCCCTCCAGGCTCCTCTTTCCATGGGGATTCTCCAGGCAAGAATACTGCAGTGGGTTGCCATGACATCCTCCAGGGGAATTTTCCCAACCCAGGTATCAAACCCGGGTCTCCTGCATTGTAGGCGATTCTTTACCAACTGAGCCACCAGGGAAGCCCAATGGAATACTCAGTTCAGTTCAGTTCAGTTCAGTCGCTCAGTCGTGTCCAGCTCTTTGCGACCCCATGAATCGAAGCATGCCAGGCCTCCCTGTCCATCACCAACTCCCGGAGTTCACTCAGACTCGTGTCCATTGAGTCCGTGATGCCATCCAGCCATCTCATCCTCGGTCGTCCCTTTCTTCTCCTGCCCCCAATCCCTCCCAGCATCAAAGTCTTTTCCAGTGAGTCAACTCTTCGCATGAGGTGGCTGAAGTACTGGAGTTTCAGCTTTAGCATCATTCCTTCCAAAGAAATCCCAGGGTTGATCTCCTTCAGAATGGACTGGTTGGATCTCCTTGCAGCCCAAGGGACTCTCAAGAGTCTTCTCCAACACCACAGTTCAAAAGCATCAATTCTTCAGTGCTCAGCCTTCTTCACAGTCCAACTCTGACATCCATACATGACTACTGGAAAAACCATAGCCTTGACTAGACGGACCTTAGTCGGCAAAGTAATGTCTCTGCTTTTGAATATGCTGTCTAGGTTGGTCATAACTTTTCTTCCAAGGAGTAAGCATCTTTTAATTTCATGGTTGCAGTCACCATCTGCAATGATTTTGGAGCCCCCAAAATAAAGTCTGACACTGTTTCCACTGTTTTTCCGTCTATTTCCCATGGAGTGATGGGACCAGATGCCATGATCTTCGTTTTCTGAATGTTGAGCTTTAAGCCAACTTTTTTGGTCTCCTCTTTTACTTTTATCAAGAGGCTTTTTAGTTCCTCTTCACTTTCTGCCATCAGGGTGGTGTCATCTGCATATCTGAGGTGATTGATATTTCTCCCAGCAATCTTGATTCCAGCTTGTGTTTCTTCCAGTCCAGCATTTCTCATGATGTACTCTGCATATAACTTAAATAAGCAGGGTGACAATATACAGCCTTGACGTACTCCTTTTCCTATTTGGAACCAGTCTGTTGTTCCTTGTCCAGTTCTAACTGTTGCTTCCTGACCTGCATATAGATTTCTCAAGAGGCAGATTAGGTGGCCTGGTATTCCCATCTCTTTCAGAATTTTCCATAGTTTATTGTGATCCACACAGTCAAAGGCTTTGGCATAGTCAATAAAGCAGAAATAGATGTGTTTCTGGAACTCTCTTGCTTTTTCGATGATCCAGCGGATGTTGGCAATTTGATCTCTCATCCATAAAAAGAATAAAACAATGCCATTTGCAGCAACATGGATGACCTAGAGATTATCATACTAAGTGAACTAAGTCAAACAGAGAAAGACAAATATTATATGTATCACTTAGATGTGAAATCTAAAATTTGATACAAATGAATTTACTTACAAAACAGAAACAGACTCATAGATATAGAAGACAAACTATGGTTACCAAAGAGGAAAGGGAGAGAGGGATAAATTAGGAGTCGGGATTAACAGATATATACTGTGTATAAAACCGATAATAAGGTCCTACTGTATAGCACAGGGAACTATATTCCTGGAGAAGGAAATGGCAATCCACTCTAGCACTGTCGCCTGGAAAATCCCGTGGATGGAGGAGCCTGATAGGCTACAGTCCATGGGGTCGAAAAGAGGGAACTATATTCAGTAACTTGCAATGATTGAAATATATATATATATATGTGTGGTTTAGTTGCTAAGTCAAGTCTGACTCTTGTGACCCCATAGACTATAGGCCAACAGACTCCTCTGTCCATGGGATTTCCCAGGCAAGAATACTGGAGTGGGTAGCTGATCCCCTCTCTAGGGGATCTTCCCCACCCAGGGATCAAACCCAGGTTTCCCGCATTGCAGGCGGATTCATTACCAGCTGAGCCACCAGGAAAGCCCCTTATTTGTGTGTGTGTGTGTATGTTTGTGTGTGTGTGTGTATGTATATATGTGTGTGTGTGTGTATATATATGTGTGTGTATATGTGTGTGTGTGTGTATGTGTGTGTGTATATATATATGTGTGTGTGTGTGTGTGTGTGTATGTATATATATATATATATATATATATATATATTTAGGGCTTTCCTGGTGGCTCAGCTGGTGAAGAATCCGCCTGCAATGCAAGAGACCCACGTTCAATCGCCGAGTGGGGAAGATCCCCTGGAGAAGGGAATGGCTAATATTCTGGCCAGAATTCCATGGACTGTTGAGGCTATGGGGTGGCAAAGAGACTGAGCAACTTTCAGTATGTGTGTGTAAATAAAACCAACAGCTATATACCAAAAACTAACACAACTTTGTAAATCAACTATACTTCAATAAAAAAATAAATTTTAAAGAAAAGTAGCAATCGTGACCTCTTAAAAAAAAAAAAAAAGCCAAGCTACTCTGCTTAAAGCAGAGTCAGGCCCCTGATATCCTGACAACCCATGCCCACTCCCATCCGCTCCTTGGACTCCAGGGAGGACTGAGTAAAATCACAGATAACTTCTCACCTGGCAAATGGGCCACTGAGACCCAAGAAAGCTGTGACCTTATCTGACCACCCCTTGCTTTGTGTCCTTGGGTCAGTGATCACATTATATTTCAATGCTCTTAACTGCAAAGAGGAGATTATGATTACACAAAAACATGGTAAAATGAGCAGCAAATTCCTGGCACATAGTAAGTAAATGCTCTGCAAACTATAGTGGTTCCTACAATCATTATTAGTGTTATTAATATTATCATGACCACCAAAACATCTTGGAGAGAATGAAAAACAGCCTCAAACAGGATGAACAGGAAAGAGGAGAATGGTGGGAGCCTAGGGCAGGGGTGCAGACAATTCCACTTCAGAGCACATACTCAGCCCGGAATGATTTAGTCAAGTTCACAGCAGTATGTCACTGAGAAGAATCTCTGTGTCCTCTGAGTCCCAAAGGGTTATTTTAAAGATGAAAAGGGACAGTAATTATAAACATTCTGGAAGCAAATTTCTGCAGCAATTCAGGTGTTCCTATTGTTATTATTAGCAATGTCATTCCAGAAACTGAGGAATCATACAACCTCCGAGCCACTTGAGAACAAGGCTTCCCTCTTCCTGCTTTTACACAAACCACCCAGAATGACTCTTCTGACCATCATCTACTGCCATCTTCCCCCAAAGAGAAGTCTGCCATCTGGTTTCTCCACCAAACCAAAGCAAACCTCTGAACTCATCCAGTGGGTTTCCAAGGGCCTTTCTACCCTGACACCAAACGCCTTCCGAGATCGACCCGTCACCGCTTGCCCGCTTTGTTTCCCAGGCATGAGGTTCCCTAGCTGCCAGGTGCACCGATCTCTCCATTTATCCCATGCTCGTTGGGCCATTCTAGAGTCTGTGCCTTGGCGGAGCAGAGAAATGCAGGACTGGTCGGGCACTAAGGAGGCCTGGAGCTGGTGTCCCTCCACATCTGCCCATACCGTAAGACTGCAGCGTGGCCACGCTGAGCTCACTTTACAGACAAGGAAATGGGGCAGAGACAAACCGCCACACTTGGGCTTCCAGCGAGTAAGCGCTTCTGACTGTGCTTCAGAAAAAGCCATGGTGGCCTCCCTGCTCAGGCTGGTATCTCTCAGGCTATGGTTCTACTGCCACTGCTTCCAGGAAGCCCTCCTCACTTCTCCAATCCGTCCGTGGACCACCTGGAGCACTGCATAGATGTCTGGGGAGCTTGAGAGAAGATTGGGCAACACAGGACATGGGTTGGTTTTCAGAGCTGGGCAGCCCTGCCTGATTCTGACTCTGCACCTCACGCATCTGATCTAGCAAGCTAACCCCTGCAGGCTTGCGGACTAGGCGAGGTGGAGGAGGAGGTGCCTGTTGAGTGTTGGTCTTTCCCCCTGCACTCCTTCCTTAGAGTTTTTAATCTAACTCTCCTAAAGACTCGACTCATGGTCATGAAACAGGGAGGGCACATGGAGGGCAGGGCCCAGCGGTGCCGCAGAGACCAGGAGAGCCTCTGCTTCAGGTTGGCCCTGCTGTCTTTAGCGGACCCCCTCGTCTCACTGAACCCTAGCGCGGCCCCTCCCCACAGACCCAGAGGGAGTTCCCAGGTCCACGTTCCCATACCTGGCCCATCACCTGTGAGCTGTGGAGGAGCCTGGGGCGCTGCGTTTTTGCAGATAATGAAGTCCAGGTGATTAGACTTTGTGTGGTGCAAAACAAACAGTGCCTTGTCTGTGCTTAGGTTCAGGTTACCCAGTGGGACGGCGCTCAGAAAGTAACTGAGAACACCGGTGAAAATGCCTTCTCTGTGCACAGCCCAGCTGGGATTTTCAAAGAGCTGGGGCTTGTTCTGAGGCTGGACTCACACAGCTTCGCTACTGTCCTGGTGACCTGGGTACACGAATGTCCCTTGCAGGCTGGGAGCTCTGCAGAGACAGAATGCAAAGTTCGCATGGCCGTCTCCCTGCTCCGCAACCTCAATGCCCTCCATCTCTCCTGGATCGCCCCAACAGCGGGGAGCTACCCTGCACCTCAATTTCATGAAGGATTAGCAGCCATCATTCTCCCATCACTAATGGTCACGCAGGGACAAAACTGTCCTCTCAAAATCTCAGAAGGGAAAGGGGGAAAAAAGCCACATGACTGATGACTTAAAACGTGGGATTTGTCACACAAAGTTTATACACAAGGGTAGGAGAATGGCATTTGTCCTTCCTCCCTTTTAGGTTTAAATGGAAGCCAGTCTTAACTCCCCTCCTCAGGAGAGACCACACCATCCAGCTGACGAAGAAAGCTCCTAGTCGCCCAAAGTGTGGACAGTCAGCTGTCCACATCAAGCCCGTGTTGGGGGGGGACTGCAGAGCAATTGTCAGGCGCACCTATCCGGGTCTCCCTCTACGTCCATCAGGGCAGCCGCCCCCAGATCTCTAAAATGTCCTCTGTGCAGAGAGGAACAGAGCTGAGCTTCCTCCCATCAGTGGTCCACACGAGTCAGACGCAGGCACTCTGTCAGGAAGCTATACAACTGGTTCTGGGGGACACAGCGGAGCAGGAAAACCCAGCACCATCCAGCAAGGCGGTGGCTTGTTCACCACTGGGTTTATTCCTATGGTACAGTCCCCGAGAAGAAATTCCTGAAAAGGAGCAAAGAAGTAAATTTCCACCAACTGCCTGGCCACCTCAGCAAAGCCCGAGGAGGGAGGTGGATCGAAGCCTCCCTCCCCTTCACCCTAAAAACAACTACTTCCTGTTTAAGGAGCTGAAGAGAAGAGCAATTCACCTACTCACAAGGCCGGCCACTTGGCAGCCCGCCAAGAATCTAAAAGAAACCTTGAATTTCGAAAACATAATAGACAAGGGAGTCAGCTTAAGAAAAGATTTCATCTATCATCTGACAAGAGGCTGGGGTCATGGAGGAGGGTATTCTTCATCCTGGAGAGCCCATGCTAAAAATCTCAAAAATGTACAGAAGGAGTTGGGGCCAGTGGTGGGGGGTGGGCTAAGAAGACATTCTTAGCGTGGAATAGAGGCTGCTGTTTCAAGGAGGCTTCTCATTTCTTCTGACATCTTGACACAGACGTGTAATACAGAGGTTCAGCAATGGGGCAGGTTAAGTCACGTGAGACAGAGGAAATCACTGCATTGAGAACTGAAGGGCTGCTGTGGGTGCCCCAGGCCTGGGTCCCCACCGGAGGGCGGCCTCCGGAAGGGGCAGGGCTCAGTGAGCCTGGGCTCCAGGGCTTGTGTTCACAGGCAGCAGCCCTCTACAGGACAGTGAGACGCCCTTCAGACTCATCTGTGCTCAGTCTTTCCTCGGCTCCTCTTGGTCTCTCGGAAACGTGAGCAGTGTTGTGGCCTAAGGGCCCTGGGGAACAGAGAGGCCCGCACGGCGAGTCCAGGGGTGCTCCCAGCTGGGCTCTCTGCTCTCCACCACTTCTTAGACCTGGGATGCAATAAAAGGGCCGCTCCCACAGACACTGATGATTCTGAAGGGCTTTTTAATTATTGGAGAAAGATTAAACAGAGTTCAGGAAAACCTGTGCATCTCTAATAGGAATCTGAGTCTGCTGAAATCATGCACCTGCATCTCTGTAAGTGACACACGAGATGGACCAGCCAGCATGTCACCCATCACAGCAGATCTACCCATGGTCAGGTCCACCTATTGCAGGAAAAACTAGGTATTTAGACACCTCTTCCTTACCAGAACAGAAGCGACTCTCAGTTCACTGTGTGTTAACTGTGCCAGGATGTGGACCAGGAGGTCAGAGCTGCTTCTGTGCGGTTCTATGACTGGGCTCCCAGTCCTGTGCTCAGAGCTGCCCCTCCTCGGGCAGATAGGCCCACCTCCAAGACCTGGGGAGCACATGCTGAGGTGGGGACACAAAGCAAAGAGAAACACTCATTGTCATGACTTCCTGACACTAAGGTGGTAACTTCTAAGCACCACAGGTGGACGTGTCACTTCCTCCCGCTTAATAAGACAGATCTGTCAGATGGGGAAAATGACCCCTTTACAGATGAGGAAACTGAGGTGCAAGTCACATGGCTGGGAGGCTAGAACCAGGCCTCCAGCTGTTGCAGTTTGCAGCCTGCAGTGCCCGCTGTAAAGGGAGACATGGCTGTCTCCTTACCCTAAACAGCTCTGCTCACCCTCTGACCCCACTTCTTTCTGGATGAGACATTTGAAGAAAACTGGGGATGTTAACAAACAAGCATGACATAACAGCTGCCCACGAGCCGACTTCTGCAGCGGCACCTGCCAGGCCTCCTGGGCAGCCTTCTCCCCCAGAGTGGGCTGCAGGGGGACGGGGGCTGGGCAGTGGGGCTGCAGGGCTCTAAGCGTATCACACTTCAGGCTCCCAGGGACCCCAGCTGACGTGTGCGGCCAGGTGAAACCAGGGTCAAAACAGACGTCTACAGCAGCTGCATTCTGGAGGAGAGGTCAAGAGCGTGGTCAAAGCTAAGGTAGAGGGCCAGCTGTGTGGGTGTCTCCAGCTGCGAGTGTTCCAGGCCTGGGGGTGGAGACCTGCCTCTGGAAGCATCGCTGTCCTGCCCTCCCCGCAGGAGGGGTCTGCCCGATCCCCTTGCCCCTTGTCCAGGCAGCAGTTTCTGACCTTTGTCCAGGTCTTCCATCCTCTCTCCGTGCTTTACAAATCCGGCTGCTGGTGGTGGCTCTGAGCACTTTACAGAAAGTGGGCAGTCATTAATGCTCAATGACAATAGAATTTCTCCCAAATTATACATGACACTTGCATTAAAGGCAAACATGTTCATCTGGATAGATGTTATCGCAGGGAATGCCACAAGAATTCACAACGATTTGTCAAGGATAAGAAGTACACTTCCTTTAATTACGAGTTATCTTTAACCAAAATAAGAGGAAAAGCCTTTAAGAGTGGTTGTTAATTAAAATAGCAACAATTTGGCCATGGGCTATGTAAATCTTCGGTGAGGATGGACTTGGTGGCAAGGGGTTGGTGGGGACACCAAGGCTGAGGCAAGTGAGCCAGGCTGGCTGTGGGCTTTATGGGGAAGTACAGACATCGCGGTTTTGTTGAAGTGCTCATGACTTGTTCGCGTGTCTTACTCATGCTTCCAACACCCCAGGGAGGCAGGTATCAGGCCAGCTTGAAATCTAAGGCTGCTGGAGTTGAGAGTACTTGAGGTGAGTAACAAAGCTCACCAGACACAGGTTTTTCTGACCCCAAGCTCATGGCTCTTTCCTAGAAACTTGTATCTCTGCTTGGCTTACTGTGTGTCCATCAGAAGCCTTGAGTGCCCTTCTGGAAAAACAGAAGGTTCCTGTGCGGCACCTGGGAACTTTGGGATCAGAGTCCCCAGACTGTCAAAGTGTTCTGCCCCTTCTCCCCCCACCACCATGCACGGCACCAGGGACGACCGTGGGGACCCTCCCCCCACACATTCCTTTCTGGCCACCTGTCCAGGTGTTACATTTCTTCATCTGCTCTGCAGGCCGCCACCCTGGGCTTGAGTCTGATCAGACCAAAGAGCCGAGACTGGCACAGGTGCTAAGAGCATCTCTGCTCTTCCTCTCTGGTCCTTGGCATTACCACTCACTTGTCCAGGACCAAGACCACCGGGGACAGGGTGGCCAGGCCTAACCGCGAGCATGAGTACAAGCCAAGTGCAAATTCAGGCGCTTGCCCTCTGCCCATGGTCCAGACGGGACAGGAACTTCCTGGCGCCCAGAACTCCCTGATACTCTCCACCTGCTCCTGGAATTACACTCAGGGACGTGGTGAGAGCAGTGCCAACATCAGCACCAAAGGCAACTTGCCTTCCTAGTCAAAACTTGAAGATAAACAGATGACAGCAACCAGCGTACGGAACAAGTCTGGGCATCCGTGGTGGGCATGCCTGAGGGAGTGTGGCTCAACAAGGGCTCCAACCCCCTCAGCCTGGTGGAAGCTGGGAGGTGCCAGGGGCTCCACTTAGCACGGAGAGTAGCAACACCAACTATCGTGTCAGGAAGCCCTGTAAAGGTGTCAATCTCTTCAGCACAGCCTTGGTAGGGAGCCGTCCCACTGGGGCTCTGGAGAGCTTCGGTGGCTTTCACTCACACCGGCAGTCAGTTACTAACTCCAGGCCTTCTGAGTGTCAGCCTTAAGCTCACTTTCCTCATAAGTGGATCCCAGAGACGGGTAGAGAGTTAGAAACTCAACAACTATGGTCATTTACTGTTTGATTGAGCTGAGAGGTTTAGACAGAGAAATTAAGACGGTGTGAACTCAACAGAACTAGAGGGTAGACACTCATTCAGATTTTGCAATCTGACCACATCAGGTTTGGACACCCACATCCTCTGTGGGTGTCACTGTTTTGTGCTTACCCAGAAGCTATTTCTCCCACTCCTCTCTCGCTAACAGAACTCTTAAAGGCAGCAGAATGCCCAGGGACCGTCATGCTGAATCAGGGAAATCCAGGCCCTTTTGCCAGATTCCTGTTTTTCCCTTTGTCCCTGGACTGGACTATTTCAGCCACAGAGACGTAAAGGCCCCTGATCACCTGTTTCCTTCCTGACTGCCTTGTGTATGTTCTGCAAGGACCCACGAATGCTACCGTGTAAGAAAAAGGTCTTTACATGGACCCCAATGTTCATTGCAGCACTATTTACAAGAGCTAGGACATGGAAGCAACCTAGATGTTCATCGGCAGATGAAGAGATAAGGAACTGTAGTACATATACACAATGGAATATTGTGTATTAATATTAGTTTTAAAAAGACACATTTGAGTCAGTTCTAATGAGGTGGATGAACCTGGAGCCAATTATACAGAGTGAAGTGAGTCAGAAAGAAAGACAAATATTGTATACTAATGCATATATATAGAATTTAGTAAGATGGTATTGACGATCCTCCATGCACGGCAGCGAAAGAGACACAGAGGTAAAGAATAGATTGACTCAGTGGGAGAAGGTGAGGGTAGGATGATTTGAAAGAATAGCACTGAAACATGTCCATTATCGTATGTAAAATAGATGACCAGGGTGAGTTCCGATGCATGAAGCAGGACACCTAGAGGGATGGGGTGGGGAGGGAGGTGGGGGGGTGTTCATGATGGGGGACACATGTATACCTGTGGTTTATTCATGTTGACGTATGGCAAAAACCACTACAACACTGTAAAGTAATTATCCTCCAATTAAAATAAATTGATTAATTAAAAAAAAAAATAGGTTAAAAGAGAAAAGTTCTTTGCTTACGTGACTCAGTTAAAGACCTGAAGATACGGAGATTATCTCAGATTATCATCAGGGTGGCCGTAAGTGCCATGCCATGTGCCCTTATAAGGAGGCAGAGACCAGTCACGCACGAGCGGGGAAAGCCATGTGAAGGCAGGGCGCAGGCTGGAGTGGGGCGGCTACACGCAGAGGCAGGCTACCAGCCACCAGAGGACGGCAGAGGCATGGGGCAGAGTCTCCTCTATGGCCCCTGGGTCGGGTACAGCCCTGACGGAGCCTTGATTTTGGCCCAGTGGACATGACATGGAACTTCTAGCCCCCAGAACTGAAAGAGAAGTTCCTGCTGTTTTAAACCACCAAGTTCGCGGTTTGTTATAGCAGCCACAGGAAACAAATACACTCTCAAAACCACCAACAGGCATTCTGTTACCACAACCAAACACAACGCATTTCCATCTCTCGGCCACGCTCCGAGGACTGACACAGGGGCTGCTCCCTTTCTGACCATGAGAGAGACTTCTAGAAACCCTCAGATGCTGGCAAGCCTCCCTGATTCCAGTCTCCCGAGCCTAGTGCTGCCACCTTTCAGAGAGCACAGCTACCATTAAAATCCCCAGTGCGTGTATGGGGCAGACGCCCACATTCGTGGAGCAGGCGCCCTGGCAGGCAGGTTCCGTGGTGCCCTCGGCCTGAAAGCACATGGGGACTGAACACGTGCAGGGACTGCTGAAGGTGGCAGCTCCTCGGCACACATCACACATGAGGCTCTGAGTCAGGAATGACGTCAACATCCCTTGATTTCCCTGGGGGTCCAGTGGCTAAGACTCCGAGCTCGCAATGCAGGGGGCCCAGATTCAATCCCTGGTCAGGCAACAAGACGCCACATGCTGCAACTAAGACCTGGCACCACCAAAGAAAGAAAGGAAAGAGAGAAGGACATCACTGGGAGTTGGGAGCCCGAGGCAGGGAGGACGTGGGGAGGGAGAGAAGGGCTCCAAAGGTTGGGGAACGAACTTTAAAAATCCTGCTCTGTACAATAGGAGCAAATTCAGCGGGAATGTACTTAAAAGCCTTCTCAAGAGCAAAACTGAAGCTTAGGTAGAGAGGAAATCTTGGTGAAATCTTGATTATGAAAGCTGCCTCTGCCATCCGTCTTTGCTTGGGGGCCCATTACTTGCTCCGTAAGGTACCTCCTGCTCCTCCAAAGGCTTGGTGACTTCCTGTTTAAACTCTGTTCTTCCTGTTGAATCTCTCTCTGCAGAGCCCCTCTTTCCAAATTTCACTGACTGATGACATAGCCAAGATTCATGTCTCTCTGATCTTCTGCTTCTTCAGGACTTATTCAGGGTCCCATTTCTTAAGAGATCTGCGTCTGAGGAGTGGGCCGACTTGTCTGTAAGGGATTCAGTGCTAACGTGTGTCTGGGCTTTGTTTTGGTTTTGGTTTTTGGCAGGGACGGCAGGTGGGGGAGCAGTGGAAGGGGTAACTGTGTGGAAGAGACTGAAATGTGAAATTCACTGAGTATTTATTACAGGCCATATCATTCTACATGTTTTGTATTCAGATTAAACAAAATAAACAAAAAGAACTGCAGCAGCTCAGAGGCATTAAGTAAATTTCTCAAGGTCAAGTCACACAGCCTGTCCTGATGGGACTGGAATGGTGACCTCACCACCCCTACCTTTCCAGGCATCTCCTCTGTCCTTCTGCTTTCTAGACCTCAGGCTGCCTGACCTCTACAGGGCCCCTCAGGACCACACCTCTTGGAGCTATGGCCTGGCCTGCAGACTGCACAGTTCCCACTGTTTATACCACAGGCTAGCTATCATGAAGAGCTCAACCAGTTTAAAAGCACATGTCTTACCATCAGGCAAAGACCTGAGTCTGTGTACTGAGGTTAAGAATCACAGATGAGCACTGAAACTGTGGCTGACAGTTTGGTGAGAAACAGGTATTTTGCATAGTTTCAAAATATCTCCCCACAAGATCCTAATTACTCAGAAAGGAAAACAATAGTAGCCTTACAGTGAGGAACCTGGTGGGTGTCACTTTAACTGAGTGATCCACGTCACATTCCCACGACCAGCAGGAAGACGTCACGAAGCCCTGATGTGATGCACCAAGAAGGGACCATCGTGCCCAAGATTTTTCCTGCCAAGATGGCATAACCTCAATGTAATCACAAGAAAACATCAGTGCTCTCTAATGACCTAGAGGGGTGGGATGTGTGTGGGGAGGGAGGCCCAAGAGGGAGGAATATCTGTGTACATATAGCTGATTCACTTCACTGTACAGCAGAAACTAACATAACATTGTCAAGCAACTTTATTCCAATTAAAAATAGAAAAAAATAAAAAAATCAGACAGACCCAAATCAAAGGATGGAAGACCACAAAATAACCTGTCTGGATTACTGAAAAATGTCACAGTTATGAAAGACAAAGAAACACTGAGCAATCTTCCCAGACAGAAGGAGGCAAAGAAAACTTATGGCAACTATATGCAGTGTGGGGTCCTCGATGAACCCCAGGACCAGAAAAAGGACAGAGTTGGGGAAACAGGTGAACTCTGAATAAAGGTCTGTAGATTTATCTAACAGTATTATACGAAGGTTAATTTTCTGATTTAAATATCTGTTGTTTAGTTACTCAGTCACGTCTGATTCTTTGTGACCCCAGGGACTGTAGCCCACCAGGCTCCTCTGTCTATGTGATTCTCCTGTCAAGAATACTGGAGTGGGTTGCCATTTCCTTCCTCAGGGGATCTTCCCAACCCAGGGATCAAAATCAAGTCTCCTTCATTGGTAGGCAGACTGTTTACCAATGAGCCACCATGAAAGCCTTAAATATCTGTATTCTGGTTTTAAAAGATACAGTTATTAGGAGAAGCTGGGTGAAGGGTATACGGGAACTTCCTACACTATTTTTCTGTAAGTCTAAAATTATTTCAAAATGAAAAAGTAAAAAAAGAAAATTCCCCAAACCCAAAACTTTTCAGACACTGCTTTCTTAGAGGATCATTTTCATGAGAGAATTTAGGTGGCAACTGCTACCTCCGGTGGGCCCTCTGGGGGTCTGCACACCTATCACACAAGTGGTCACTTTGTG
Source organism: Nanger dama (assembly GCA_917880005.1). NCBI lineage: Eukaryota > Metazoa > Chordata > Mammalia > Artiodactyla > Bovidae > Nanger > Nanger dama. Next base: position 12,209,303 of record CAKJTW010000019.1, on the reverse strand, counting down.
GCTGTTTGAAGCTGGTCTTGTAGGTCAAGGTGCTATGTGTGCTAGAGTCTGGGGGTCCTGAGCTCAGGAGCCCTCACTCTGTGCTGCTCCCAGGGCCAACCTTGCCTTTGCAGAGTGACCTTCCAGACAATTGGAGAAGTCCGAGGAGGTGGTTTCCAGCCGAGTGTTTAGGGGCTGATGATTTCACTTTCAAGAAAAGAGGACGAGGAGAACGGTGGGACATCCAGCTCTCCTCTTTCTACAGTCTCCTTTCAGATTCTGGGGAGATCGACGTGGAGGAAGAAAGGGGTAAAATGGTTCTGCTAGTTGCATCTGGTTCCCTTTCCTTATCTTGAGCCACTGGAAGCAGCCCCCTCCCTCACTTCCTGTCTGAAGCCTTCCTGAGGCAGCCCAAAGCAGATGGCTCCCTGTGCTGTTCCTCTGCCTGTGTGTGGCAGACGGGAAGCAGGGGCAGGGCTAGTCTTTAAGAGGCCTTCCACTTCCGCCAGGCCAGGCCAGCCAGGCCCTGATGGGTGGCCTCAGGTGGGACTGCTGTGAACCAAGGGTCTTCAAGACTAGCTAATCCTGAGTATCCTCAGGTGAATCAGGCCCCTCACCTTCAGACCAGAGCATGGAAGCTTCTATGATGAGTCCGCTCTGATTTTAAGTTGGAATATAATTGCTTTACAATATTGTGTTAGTTTCTGCAGTACAACAAAGTGAATCAGCTATCTGTATAAATATATCCCCTCCCTCCTACGCCTCCTCCCCCTCCCACCCCATCCCACCCCCTCTAGACATCACTGAGCACCGAGCTGAGCTCTCTGTGCTATATACAGCTGCCTCCCACCACCTATCTGTTCTACACATGGTAGCGTGTATATGTTAGGGGCTAGTCTCCCAATTCATCCCACCCTCTCCTTCCCCACGGTGTCCACAAACCTATTCTCTACATAGGTGTCTCCATTTCTGTCCTGCAAATGGGTAAAAATGGTATTGATGAATCTATTTTCTCTGGCTTTCTTACAGAAAATTCTGGAATCTGAGGATACAAGTGAGTTGCTTACTGCTGGGTCCACGGAAGTTAGATGCTAAGTACTGTCATCAGCGATGATGTGGGGTAACTTCTATACTGATCAGAGAAGGCGTGGACGTATTATCACCAAAGTGTTAGATTCTGCCTCAGTTCTTCCCTTGTTCCAAGTTCCTCCTTTGTAAAATGAATACTAAACATTCTTTCCCCAAGGGTGTTGGTTATGAGGTTTAAATGACCTACCGTTTGGTGCTTTAATACATTTGGTACCAAAAACCAGATAGGTCACACGACAACGTGAATGTACAAAACATTCCTGAAACATACGCTTAAAAATGGCTGAGAGAAATGAGATGAGAAATTTTGTTACATGTGTTTTGCCATAACAACAACAGAAAAAAGTCATTCAGTGTATCATTTTAAAAAACCCACACAAACATCAGTTGCTAGGATTAATATACCGTCACTTTGTTCTGAATGGTTACCATCACCACATGTATTGATTCCTAGATTAGATGCAGACAAACTCCCGGCGCTCTGGCTGGGCTCCCGCTCACTCCCACTGCTCCAACTGTCTCCGAAACCCAGATGGTTCTTGGGCTCCCAGACACCATCCTGCAGTTGGGCTCGCTCCTGTACCACAAATGTGCAGTCTCTTCAACCCATGCAGCGGAGGTTCCTGCCAGCCACTCCTTGGACTCACTCTCTCTCTCCATCATGTACTTATGTGCTCAGTTGCTCAGCTGGGGGTCCGACTCTTTGTAGCCCCAAGGGCTGCAGCCCAGCAGACTCCTCTGCCCATGCAATTTTCCAGGAAAGAATGCTGGCGAGAATTGCCATTCGCAAGCCCAGGGGATCGTCCCAGGGATGGAACCCCATCTCTCGAGTTTGGGGCACTGGCAGGTGGATTCTCTACCTCTAGTGCCGCCTTGGAAGCCCATATTCCCCCCATTCTCAGTCTCCCATTCATGGTATCATCAATGCCCACCAAGTCAGCCTTATTGAAAGCTGACCCCCACATTCCAGGGGCCACAAAACCATGTCAGTTCCACTTCAGAAATGCCTCCAAAATCTAACTCCTCCCTTTTCCACCACTTTAGTTGAGATCCCAACAGCCTCTCATCCAGCCAATGATGATGACAACAATCTCTTTGGTCATCGTCCTTCTTCCACCTCATCCTTCCACCACTACCAGGATTAAGTCTCTTCCAGAAAGTCAAATCTGATGTGTCATTCACCTACATGCATGGTACCCAGTGGGCTCCCATCTGAACCAAGTCTAAGAACTCTATATCTTGCCCTACAAGGTCTGTTTATATGGATCTGTTTATATCAACCCACATTTACAGTCACATGCCCCCCTCCATCCCCCTACCATGAACCTTGTTCCATTGTAAGTATCTCTCCACATGCTAAGACTGTCACAACTCTTCATTTTTTGAAAGTAATATCCCCATTTGCCTATTACCTGCAGGACTCTTGCTGCCTAGCAATCACTCACATCCACGTGTTTCAGCAAGATCTAAGTCGAATACCTCTTCTTCCAGGTAGCAGGGTTCAGCCTGTGTGCCATTCCTCAGCATACACTGGGCTGGGGGTGGGGATGCAGGTTAATAATTCATCAAGGTACCTCAGTTTTCTCTTCAATTAGACCTTCTGTCTCTGAAGGCTTGTTATGTCTTCATCATAGCTCCATTCCTAGTGCCCAGAACAGTGCATGGCTCAGCACATAGAGAAGGCTAAGTCTGTTGAATGAACTATGAGTGTAAATGCTGTGGCTGAGTTTCTTAACTTCCTAGTGACTTAGGAAAGTCATTTTGGCAAGGCCACCTGTTATAACTTAAGATGGACACAAGACACCGGACATAAGCCAGGTACTCTGGGATGAGCATAATTCCTTTGGACAAGTAAGTTACATTTTGTACCCTGGATAAATAATTTGCTAACTGGCATCACAGTGACTTCAAAGAACTTTGTGTCTATTATGAGGGCTGTCATCACGTACTGTGGCACCAGCATTAATGAATTCTGGACTGTTCTGAATAGGTGTACTCACGAATTCTTACTCTCGAAAATCCTGTGCCCCTCTATAACTTTTAACAGCTTAGTATTAACATTTTTATCTTCTGTTTTTATTTTTAAGTTACTTTTTTTTTGGCCATGCCAAAAGGCATGTAAATTCTTAGTTTCCCGACCAGGGATCAAACCCATGCCCCCTTGCAGTGGTAGCATACAGTCTTAACCTCTGGACCACCATGGGAGCCCCTTAATAGTTTAATTTAAGCAAGAGAGACCCAATCTGTACATGGCACTCAGATAATTCTATGAAAATTTAGGTAAGTACTGTATATAAAGGAAAACATATATTCATATTTCAGACCCTGCGATTAACACTAAGTGTTAACTTTGGATGAAAATCAAGGCAGCTTTGGCGGCTGGCAAGAAGTACCTGTGAGTACCTGACTCACCTAGCAGGGAGGTCAGAGTGTGCTTTATAGACACATCATTGTCTGCCAAACTTCTACTTTCTGGGTCCTCTACCTACTCCATACTCCATACAGAGCTACCTCCAGAGCACCTTTGTACAACACGGCCCTGTCTTTCTACCACAGCTTGGCTGATCCACAGTCCTTTCCAGAGAACCTGCTTCCCAGGATGTAACCTATTTAGTTGCTGTTGTGCCCGACTCTTTGCCACCCCATGGACTGCAGCCAACCAGGCTCCTCTGTCCATGGGATTTACCAGGCAAGAATGTCTGGAGTAGGTTGCCATTTCCTTCTCGAGAGGATCTTCCCAATCCAGGGATTGAATCTGCATGTCTCGCACTGGCAGGTGGATTCTTTACCACTGAGCCACAGGGAAACCCAGGCTGACCCAATCAGAATCCTTTCTATGGATTTTAGTAACTGCAGTGGAAAAGCAGGCAGTCTCTTTTCCACTGGTTGAAGCTGAAAGGTGTAGCGCTCAGAAGGATAGTTCATGATTTCTACCACAGGAGAAAATAATTTCCACCAACAATCAAGAATAAAGTGGATATGGGCTTCCCAGGTGTTCCAGTGGTTAAGAATCCACCTGCCAGTGCGGGGGACAAGGGTTCAGTCCCTGCTCCGGGAGTACCTCACACATCATGGAGAAACTGAGCCCACGTGCCCCTCTACCGAGCCTGCTTGCTGAGGCCCACGCTGCGCAATGAAGAGTGGCCCCCGCTCTATGCAGTGACAGGAAGCCCGTGGGTGGCAACGAAGACCCAATGCAGCCTAAAGAGTAAATCAATAAAAAATAAATAAATCTTTAAGAAAAAGAATAAAGTGGACAGACAGAAAGTAACAGAGCTGAGATAGGGAGGACACTCAACTCCTTTGAGTTCTGCATGACTCAAACCCAGCTGCACAGCTCCGCCCTTCTGATGGCTTGGTTATCTCAACACTTATATTCTAGAAGGCTACACATTCCTGTCTTTTTTAGTTTGAATTTAACTTGTTATGTGAGGCTAAACAAATCTTAAAAACAGAACAAAACCCTGCTAACATAAACACAGTCAAAGTTGTTAAATGTTAAGAGCTTTAAAATGACCCCATGGTTTCAAGAAAGCTCTTGTAGGAGTTTTCTAGAAAGTCTCTAATATGTGCAAATCACATACTTTCTTTATAGAAGGTTGAGGGATCTTTCGCACAACAAATCAGTCCTATGGAATTGACTCACTGAGTAAGCTGCATTTTTTTCAGTGTCCACTCTTCTAACAGAGGGTCTAACTGCTCGGCATCAGCGGTTCGGGATGTGGTGAGGCTGCCGGCGCAACTCTGGGTTAACAAAGCAGGTGGTCCACTTATGCTGTCCTGCTGTCTGAATATGGCACTTGAAATTACTGCTGCATTCTAAATAGACCATCTGAGAGGGATAATTGCTTTTCAATGACTGGATCAATATTTTTGTTTTTCACCTTTACTACTTGAGTGATTGGATCTAAGGCCAGAGGAGAAAAATCAGGTCAGTCCCTGGACCTCCTGCCATTCAGCAGGAGGATCAACGTACCTGAGGAGGAGAGCACAGTTCTTACAGTGCTAACTTAATTTCAAATTTCTCAATGAGAGAAGCCATGCTTATCTATGGCTCTTTTGTTGCAGCATTAAAAAATTGCCTTGAGGGTACAAGGTATAACTCGTTTTATGTGTGGCTGATTGAATAGGTTCATGAATTGATGACCTGACCACATATACCAGCCAAGGGGAACAGCAGTTCAGCCACTCTGCCCAGGAGGGGGAATATCTCGAGCTCTGGGAGAGGGATGATGGGGCTAGAGATGCAGAGAGAGGTCATTCGGTAGCAGAACAAAGACAATGTCCACACGTGCAGGCATGAGTGAATATTCTAGTCTAGCACTCAGGACCCAGTGATGTGAAACCTGTGATGATATGATGCAGGAGACATAAGAGACATGGGTTCAGTCCCTGGGTGGGGAAGATCCGTTGGAGAAGGAAGTGGCAACCCACTCCAGTATTCCTGCCTGTAGAATCCCATGGACAGAGGAGCCTGGAGGGCTACAGTCCATAGTGTTGCAAAGAGTTGGACACAATGGAAGAGACTTAGCACGCATGCACAACTCTGGCTGACAAACTGGGCCCTGATCTGGATCCCACTCATTGCCTAGATGGTCCTGTAAGCCTTTCCAACAAGAGAGATGATGCTAAGCAATATATTAAAAGAATGAGGCATTTTGCCTAAGTGACTGCTTAGCTAACAAAATCGATGCTTTTCAAGCACCTTAGAAGCACCATTTGCATGCAACTAATGTACTAACAGCAAATGGGGGCTTATTACTCAATTAAAGCTCATCACAGAGCATCTTTTTCAAGCAATATTTTGTTGGATGTTGGAGTTACAACTGAAAGGGATAAAATGCCATTTGAACATTTCCTTTTAGTCCAACATACCACTGTTCTCCCTGGTCTTTTCCTGTCAGTCCTCAGGGTTATTGGAATGTGGCAGGAGGGAAAGCTTGGTGGTGAAGAATGTTGCATTAGGAGCCAGACAACCTGGCTTTAAAACCACCAACTGGTACAAGATTACATAAGGCTTGTTACATAAGCTTGTTACCTAAGATTACATTTGGGCTTATTACATAAGCTCCCCATGACTCAGTTTCCTTGTCTGTAAACTGGGGATAACATTAGCACTTACCTAGTAGGGGTACCATGTGGATTACACAACTCAGTCCATGTAAAGGACATAAACACACGATTCAAGTAATTTCTTTTTGTTATTGTTGTTTAGTCGCTAAGTAGTGTCTGACTCTTTGCAACCCCATGGACTGCAACACGCCAGGTCCCCCACATCCTTCACTATCTCCTGGAGTTTGCTAAATTAATAGTTATCTATTATATAATATTTCTGTATAACATGCAACACTAGATACCTTATAAAATACAAAATCAATGAAATCTGAATAAAAGGTAAGAATCCCACCCCTGCTGCCATTAGGACACAAGGTAATTTACCTCTTCCATCCTGTTTCCTTTTAAGTAAAATGGGGTTGCTCATGCCTACACTTCGGGGGGCTGGTGTGGAGACTGTATGAAATAATGTATACAGCATCCTGACCAACATTTCTAACCGAGTTTATTAGAGTGCTAGGCTGCTGCGTGGATGCACATGGATCCTGCCACACGAGGACCCAGATTTCTTTCCTTCTGTCTGAACACAGGCAGACGAGAACAGTAACGATCAGCCTGAGGCTTGGCAGGGCCTGTTGCGTAGGACCCTGGGCTCTCCTCGGAGAAGCAGCTGCTGCGGACCTCCGCCTGGGGGTAGGCATCGCAGAGAGAGCTGAGCACAGGGAGCACCGTGCTCTGCCCCTGGAGGCATGAGGCAGCCTGTCCCCTGCCAGCCGGGGATGTTCCCAGGCACACACACACCTGCAGGCTGGCTCCCTGTAATTCTTTCCCTGGCTTCCTTCTCAGGGCATGAGGGGAGCGGCCCCTGCTTAGCCCATGTTCCCTCCCTGCTGGGCCTCAGTGCGGAAAGCCAGGGCCCCTGGACTCCCTCCTCAGACTGCCCGCCTGCAGCACACACTGGAGCTGGGGAACTCGCCTGAGAAGCCAGTAAAATTTTAATGCACTCTGTAGCGTGGTCATGTCATACTCGGTTATGGCAAATAATCCCAGATGCCTGCAGAGGTAAAATGGAGCTGTAATGCGCTTGCCTCCTAACCCGAGCTGACAGCAATGATGTACGACTACCATTAGCGGAAAATATCACTTCAACTAACCCATGATCCAGCTCCGCTCAGGGTCACATTATCCATGAGGAACAAATTACACTCCCAAAGTAAATACAAATTTTCTACACGAAATGGGTACAAAAAAATAAAACAGGGAAGGGGGTGATCCGTCCCCTTGGCCAGCACACTGCTGAGTGACACAGATGATAAAGGACAGGACAAATCATTGGCTGACAGAGTGCCGCGCTGTAATCAGCTCTGCCGGCACGCACTCCAGCCGATAAACACTATATTCTCCCCTTAGTGGCAAATACATAATCTTTAACACAGACAGGGCTGCTTCGGATACTGACCACTGGGTTGCAGGAACACCCCGAGCAGCACTCGCCATCCGACAAGGAAAGTGCTGTTTGGGCTTAATGGGCCCCCAGATCCCCTACAGGGGCGGGGGGAGTCAGTGTCTAGAGGGTTCTTGAAGGGGCAGGTGACACCAAGTGAAGCTGCTCTAAGGGGGTGCAGTGCAGGGGCTGTGGTAATGCCACGGCCTGTTCCCCTGTGCACTGACCACAGGGCCAAAGCAGTCTGGAGAGACCACAAGAGATGTGAGTGGCTTGGAACCGGAAGGTCCAGTAACTCTCCACCTGGCTGGGTGACCAGGACAAGACCTTTCCCCGCTTTGTGACTCAGATAATCAACAGAGCAACTTCCAGTTATAGAACTAGTATTTATAGATCATCTACTAAATGTCTTGCTAGGAGCCGATGATTTAAGAAGGTACTAAGTGTTTACACACAGATGCTAAAAGAAGACTGAGAACCTTGACCAAATGTGCTTAGTCTGCGGGGTGTGAGCCTCCCCCTCATTACTCATGGGGAACCCCGGGCTGAGCGAAAACATATACCTGTAGCCCTTGCCTTCTTACCTTGGACAACTGCTTCCCAGGTTAAAAAAATAAAGTCACATCTCAGAAGAGCTTGTACATCTCAGTTGTCAGTGGACCCAAGTTGTGTTTCCTCCATGTCATCTAGCAACTGTCATGTCTGAACATGACAATTCCAGCTTTTTAGAAGCTGGAAGCTTTGTGGGTGGATGGGCAGGCCCAATCCAGGTCTCTTGAAGGGTGCAGCACAGAGAAGAAGGCAGCAAAGATTCTCAAATACCTATGGGCATTTCCCAACTCATCTTTGTATACAGAGCCTGGAATCTTAAGACAGCTCGTATCTCAGCTCTATCACTTTTCAGCTCTTAAGTTTCATTTTCTTTATTTGTAAAATGACATATGCTTGAGAAGACAGTCCTTGCGAGGGCTGAACACTGACTCTGGCTCACCAGATCCCACAATAAAATGACACATGGAAAAGTGTTTTGAATGACACAGTGTTCTCTACAGTGTGAAACACTGTTTCATCTTATTACTTACCTATTATTATTGACCCAACTTTGGCCACCAGACACAAAGAGCAAACTCACTGGAAAAGACCCTGATGTTGGGAACGAGTGAGGGCAGCCGAAGAAGGGGGTGACAGGAGTTGAAATGGTTGGATGGCATCATCAACTTAATGGACATGAGTTTGTGCAAACACTGGGAAATGGTCAAGGACAGGGAAACCTGGAATGCTGCAGTCCATGGAATCACAAAGAGTTGGACAAGACTGAGAGACTGAAAAAACTGATCCTAATCTCATTTGTTTACTCCCCTAATAAATTAGTAGTATCTACCCTTTTTTTTGGCCAAGAAATTAGGGAGTTGAAAAGTCATTAAGAGTCCCAAAGAAGAAAGATGAAGCCCAAGGTGAATGCTCTGGGTACCACAACCACCAGTCCCAGGGGTTCCTGCTCAGTCCTTGCTTCAAATGCCCCATCTCACTGTCTCAGCAAGCACGCATATAGTCAGCAGTGAGCCATGCCTGGGGTTGCCCAGCACTGGAGAAAGTTGCTCTGCTTACTCTTCAAGGAACGGGGTGTTATGGAGGTCTACAGCCAGTGCTCTCAGCACAACCCTGAGAGCCAACAGGGGAAAACTTCAGACACAGGCCAACTTGACCTTCCCACCCGTAACTTTGGAGGGAAAAAAAAGAGGAAAAAAATAATATCCAAGCACTTAATTTGGGGACTTCTGAAAGTATAAAGTTTGGCTAATTATGAACGTATCCTAAAGAGATTTTATTATCTTTATCACATCTAGATATGGCAAGGTTGCAAGGAGTGATTCCATTACTCATCATCATATATCACCAATTAGAAGTTGCCAAAGGGATATTAACTAAGATACTCATGCTTACATACACACACAGACGTGCGTGACCACAAAGAGATGCCTACATCTTTACTGAGGACAAACATTCTCCAACCCAAATACAGACTAAGATAGACTCTCTTGACAACCAAAGAACAACCCAGGCCACACTCAGTGACAAGCCACCAGATTAAGGATCACCAGTACTAACGCCTCTGCTTAGGACCTCCCTGACTCTTAGGTGGCTCAGGATTCATAGTCCATTTCATGAGACTGAAAGCCATTACCTCACCTCCACCTAATTCCTCCTTGGTTTTGCAACAGTCCCTTCAGCTGAGCCATAAAACCCAAGCCAATGGTTCACTCTAAGGGAAAGCAGTTGATCTTTACTCTGGTAATGTAGAATCATGTATTCAACTCTGGACCTCTCCTGAAGAATTCCTTTAATAGGTCAAATGATTCTCATTGTTAACCTTCAAGTCCTTGAAAGGTACTATGTCAACTAGCTTTTCAATAGCTCCCATGCTCTCCTAAATAATTAGGGTAATTGAGGAACAAGATTAAACCAACTGCTGCCTACTGACAAATGCATGATGACAGAGTCACGCAACTCTGTCAGGTCCAAGCTGGTTCATCAGTAGGTACTTGCATAAAAAATTAGTAAGTTGGATGGGGAGGGGATGGGAGGGAGGTTCAAAAGGGAGGGGATATATGTATATCTATGGCTGATTCATGTTGAGGTTTGACAGAAAACAACAAAATTAAAAAAAAAAAAAGTAAGTTGATATGAACGACTAAATGAAAGAACCAACAAACAGGTAATGACCTTGTTTAGACATCAAGCTCATACGTAAGTTTCCTTTAGTTACTTGAAAGTGTCAACACAGATGTGTCCACCTTATGTTTATTTCCTGTTAGGAATTTGAGAAAGGTGAAAGAATGGAGAGAAATTTTACATAATCTTCCTTGTACCTTGGCAAAGAGAAAATACTTTCATGTACGTTTCCTTCTGGGTCTGCTATGTTGCTGGGGCCTAGGTAACTAACTACACAGAAAAACACAATATTCAGAGCTACACCACTGAACTCAGCCTCATATTACAGATGACAAAACTAAGGTTCAGCAACATTAGGTAAGTTACCCAGGGCCACACACTTGGTTGGTTAGAAATTAGAAGTCAGGTCTTCCAAGTATCCTTCTCTATTACCTGCCCATGAGAACAAGGGAATATCTAGAACCCATTCCTGTCACTATTCAGTCTAAGAAACAGGAGTTTAGCTGAAGATGACAGACCAATTTCCAATAATTTGAATATTCATTTGATTTATATTTGATAAAGAATATGTACATAAATAAATATGCATATATATTAACCCATATATAAATCCTCTGGGGTTTTTCAGGTATATGAACAGATATTCTACATACACATTCAGTGTGAGTGAAGCAAGTTTTGCTCTGGTACAAAAATGCAATGATATGAGGCAGAGAAGAATTTAATGAAACTTGGGATTTAAAATAATTTGCAGCAGAGATTAAATCCAAGGATCTATCAATAGGAATTTTGGAAGGATAGGAAGGAATTAAGCCAGATGGAAACACAGTGAGGTGGGAAGAATAACCTAGTATCATTTTGACCCAGAATTAATCTTGGATGTTGAATCGATGGGCATCACTCAACAAGAGCTGCAGAAATTTTCCAAATAAAGGAGGAAATTTATAAATGACTCAGAAACATTTTATGAAAAAATAAAATTATTCAAGAAATATGGAAGGCTGGGGAAGAGAGCCCAGAAAACACACCTTGGGATTGACATGAGGTGCACTCAGTAACAGCACCAGTTGTGTGAGTTTTCGGAAGTGGTTTCACTTATCTCCTCCACTGAGAGATGAGTATCCAGGAAAGGGAATGCAAATTCAGCAAAACAATGATCATGACTGAACATCAGGGATATAAAGATGAGAACCTGAGTCCCTACTCTTCTCCTAGGCCATGACTGTGTGCTTTGCTGCTATAAAACCAGAAGGGAGGAGAAAATTCCTTTCTTTTCCTGCAAAGTAGGACAGCATCTTTAAGTTGTCTCTTGATCAGAACACATCCTATTTCAAAATCAAGGAAGGAGATTCTACAAGTAACAACAGGGAATGCCTCCTGGGCTTTCAGAATGTTGCTGAGGGCACGGAATTTTTACCAAGTGTGAAACGTGGTCCATCAAGGGATGGGGCTGTTCCACCATAAGCACAAGCCACACGTCCCATCTTTCATTTGACATCTCAGCAGTTTCTCGGCCCTTCCAGGGAGCCAAGTCAGGCATGTGGTTTGTGTTGAGTTAGGCACACAAGCCTCTCAGTATTCTAGCTGCTTTTCTTAGAAACTAACCCCCTTTCCACGCAAGTGAATACAAAATGATCAAACACAAGACATACAGCTTGAATCAAAAAGTTAGAATGCACCAAAAAGTATGTGTGTGTTAAAGGGAGGAGGAGCTGACACAGGAAATCCGGGGTTCTGCATTGGCCGCAAGCCAGTATCCCAGCCGGTGGTCCTGAGTGCTGCTGAGCAAGTCCAGGGACCCAGCAACCTCGTCGAGGAGATCATTCCTGTCATTAAGAACCCAGGGAGGGGAAACTGCAAGCAGAAGTCGTGCTTGAAGCTTCACGAGGACTAGGAGAATGCTTCACGTCTACGGAGACGTTGTGTATGTGTGTATTGCACACTAGGCACTATACATCTACAAACACAAGCATGTGGGGTGTGTGGACACACACAATACTCTTGCTTTCAGGTCTTTCTCCTGAGCTGTCAGAATGTTAAGAGCATTAATGAAGAAGAAAGTAAATGCTTCTTTTGGACATTTGCTATAAGGCAGTAGTTCTCAAAACCAGTTGTATAAAAAGTACCAAGAAGCTTTCTAAAAATATGGGTGCCATGGCCCCCACCCCGATGGACCTCATCAGAGCCTTCCTGCTGCAATCGGCATCTGGAGACTGACAGTGTTTGGCTTGTGGGCTGGGCCACCAACTCCATCATTCTCTGCTCCCTCTAGGATGGCATGCTTGCTCTCTGCTCAGACTGTGCCGAGAGGAAAGACTGATGATTGGGGTAAGGAATTTAATAATCTTTGTTGGGGGACCCTTTCAAATTTCACAACACTTCTATTCAAGTTGTGTCAGGAAAAAAGTGACCGAGGGGAATAAGGCTGGGCCTCGGGTTCTAGCGGAAAAGAAACTCACACCTCTTATCCTCTGGCGTGTTCTCTGGCAGACCTCGAGCTTCGGAATAGGAGGATTGCCTTCCTCCTTCCCCATGTGATTCTCCCTTGCTCAACTCCAAGGAAAACTAACGGAAGTTGACATTTATGGAGCACAGACCAGGCACGGAGCCAGTTTAACTGGCTTGAGGTGGGGGCCGTTGTTATCCCCATTTGGTAGATGAGAGGATCGAGGCTTGCCCATGGCTCTGAAGCTGTGAGAGACAGTCAGGAACAAGTCCAGGCCATCAGACTCAGCAGCCCAAGCGCATGACCACTGAGTACTACCTCTTCCAATCAGCTCGTTCACGTGGCCCACAGAACACACAGGAAGCAGGTGATTGGAAGGAGAATCACTCTCCATTTCCACTTAGATTTCACAACCAAACTGGGAGTGTTTCTCAGCACAATGGGCTGCTGCCAGTAGGAGAGAAAGGGAGGAAACAAGAGAAAATAGAGGCCAAACATGGGGAAATATGCCTGTTGCCTCTTTGTTCTCGTTATGCCAATTCATTCCAGGTTGAGGACTGGAATAATTGCTTAATTTGGGTGATTAAGGTGCCAAGTGCTGCCTCTTTTCTCTACACTAACTGCAAAGAACAATCCCCAATCTAAGATGCAGCGTTCCCAGCCTTCTCTACTCCTCCACCCTGTTCCTACACTTCACAGAAGTCCTCCAGGGCCGCTGCTGACATTAACGTGAAATGTATTCTCACAACTGGTAGGGGGAGTGGGGGCGCCAAGGGATGCTGTGCTCGGTGTCCTGGCAAGCCTTCTCCACGTATGAGAATGTCTCCTGCATTTATGGACAGCTCTGCTTTCTAGCCCTCTTCTCAGTCACTTCCACATTAATTAGTAAGGGTATCATTTTATAAATTACAGCTTCGTATCAGAGGAAAGCAGAGTTTATCTTAATTCAGTCAGCTGTGTGAAATACGGTACCCTAATTTTAGACCGCTGGCTCTGTGGATCCCTATGGAGTTAGAGAATGACAGGTCTTCCGGAGAGAAATCCCAGTGGGTCCCCTACAAGTCTCACTTTTGCCTCCGACAGCTTCCCTGGTGGGGCTGCTGAAAGGATCCCGGGACACTGAGTGGCATCTCTGCCACCATTAGCAATTCAGATTCGAATGCCAGTCCTCCGAAGAGCACAGGCGGCAGCCCGGGTGAGCTCTGGGGCTCCGAGCGGGCGGCAAGAGGCTCTGGCAAGGCGGAGGCTGACGGGGGCCCAGACTCTGGTGCAGAGCAGAAGCCTGGGAGGATGGTGTGAGAGTCAGTGATAAACACCAGACAGTCTCAGTCCAAAAGGGGAAGCCTTGGCAGTCTTAACTACAGCGGGGCCCAGCAGGCATGGCGGCAACTACAGTCTCAGCGGCTCCTGCCAGGCCTCCTGGAGGAACGCCGGGCAGCAGGGCTGGGAGAGACAGGGGAGTGCTGCTGTGGAGGAGCCCCTGGGGAAGGAGACGAGGACCTGCGGGCCACTGTCGTCCACAGGGAAAGTGGCTGGGGAGGCGAGGCAGGAATTCCCCCTTTCAAAGGACTGACCACTCCCAACGGCCCTCTGTCCCCACCGTCACCCCTCTCATGAACTTGCCTATGGACATCTCCTGTTCTCCTTCATTGTCCCCAGATCACACCAAACTCAAGAGCCATGGGCACTGGCTACCTTCTCACCCATTGCCCTGGGCTGACATTTTGCTGCCTCCCACACTCGGAGATGGACACCTGAGCGGCAGAGACTCAGGGACACAGCAAACCAGTAGCTGGGGTGCTCCCAGGATGCAGGAAACACCTGGGCCCCCAGATGCCTCTGGAAACCGCAGGCAGCACTGATAATTCTCAACATTAATAGTTAGTGACCTTGTAGACAAGGGGTTCTAGCCACCTGCAGAGTCTGAGGCAGTTGCCTAAGACATGGCCTCGGTGTCTGGGACTCCTGCAGCCCCAGGGGCATTCGGAAGTACAGTCAAGGTTGAGACTGTTTGTCAAGATACCTTCGTGGAACACAAAACTGGATGCCTTGCCACCTTCTGGGACACTTCCTGAATTCACTCTGCCTTATAAAGCAGGAACGTGTGCTTGGCAGTGCCACCCCAAGGAAGCCTCATCCCCTTGGAAATGGCCACCCACTTGGAAAGTGAGATCTACTATCACCTGGAAAAGATCTCCTGGAGCAGCCAGAAGTGCCAGTCTCTCCCTGGGTCCCTGGGCCTGATAGAATGAGACAATGACTGCCCCATGGGATGTGGCCAGGATGGCTTGGGGGCCAGTGGGCTTACTTGATCGCCAAATACCCACTGTTGCCCACATGCCTCAGGCACCCACTGTACACTGGCTGCCGGAGACACAGTGGGAGGAATGACTTCCAAGGAGTTAGGACTCCTCAGGGGCTGGAGGAAGGAAGCGCCTACTTGTCAGCTAAACAAAAGACTAACCCACAGCCCCCTTTCCAGTGCGTACTTTCACTGTCATCCAACAGCCCATTACCGTGTCACAGCACGGCGCACCCTTCCATAGGTCACTTTGTTTAAAATGACATGGATAATGCACATGTCAGCAAGCTGACAGTCCTAGCCGTCCTTCAGAGATAAAAACCTCAAGGCGAGAGCCTGTTCTTATCTGGGGGACACGCACTGGTCTATCATCCAAGTCAGGCAGAACATGATTTCTCCAGAGAGCACTTTTTTCATTTCCTGATTTTAAGGAAATCAAATAAGCACCATTTGTCTTCATCTGAATATGCTTGACCTGCTCAAATGATGATGTCTCGCATTTTATAACGGGCTGCATATGCTGAATTCAAATTAACGACAGCACAGAACAAGGGCCTTTAGATCTCTCTTGGAGGCTGGCAGCAGAGAAGGAGGGGGAAAATGCTGGGCTCTATGGAAAGATCCCACTAAATACTAACCACAGGATTCTGAGTAAAATCTGCCAGCACGTCGGAGGTGACGGGGAGAAGAGCTCCAGAAAGCCAGCTGGGCAGGACAGACCCAGAAACTGGGGATGAGGGGAGGATGGGTACATTCCTTTTGGTGCCAAGCAATATAGAAACCATGATATTGAGGTTAACTATTTTCAAAATGCATACAGTGGCAATAACATTGGAAAGAAATTTGGTCAGAGGGTTGGGACAGCTAGAAAGAGAAACGAAACAGACAGACAATCCCTTTGGCTCGGGCCGCAGAATGTACACTTTACCAGGTTGTGATCCGATCTTCTGGAAGCCCCCAGACCGAGCTCCTTGTCTTGGTCCATGTGGAACCGGCTACACAGAGGCTGGTGGCCATCAGCCTCAGAACAGAGCGTGTACCTGCTGGAAGAAGCACCCTCCCACCTGACCATCCACCTGGACCAGAAGAGGGCAGTTCCTACCTGATAGCCCTGGCCCACCTCCCCCACCCCCCCATGAGGAACAGGAATAAACCATTAACATAAACCAAAACTCACAGGAGTAAACCATTAACATTTCTGTCAAGAAGGCCAATATGTACAGAAAAGCAGGAAGAAGCATATGGGTCAGTAACGGAAATGCAGGAATGACATTACAAATGCATATTAGCAGGTTTAATGTTCCAATCAAGGATAAAACCAGAAAAATCAGATGGCTATTAAAATAAACAATTTCCTTTTTAAAAATCTTCTATAAAGTGAAAAACGCAGTGTCATATATACGCAACATTAAAGGGCTTATACTTTTAAAAGTGGGCCTCACAAATGAAAGATTTCTTTCTCATCATAGGAAATGTCACTGTGTGACTAAAGCCCGTCTTTGTAGAAGAGACGTGCTGTCAGATGAAGCTGGCACCCCATCCCCAGCAGTGTGTGAGGGAGACCCCGATGTTCATGATGGTGCCTGCTGTGCCAACAGTGGGGGGATGAGAGGGGCTTACCTTCTCTTCCTGGTCACTGTCGCTGTCACACTGAAAAGGAAGATGAGAATGAGCATTAGTGCAAAAATTGAGTTATGTTTTTGCTATTGCTACAGAAAAAAAAAAGGCAAGACAAGTAAAGGAAATAGGAAACATTGTGTCTGGGCTGGAAAAGGTCTTCAGTTCAAGTGCTCTGAAGAGAGACAAAAGCAAAGTGCGAGAAGTCCTTCTACTGAGTTCATCCAATGTCTGTGCTCCGAAGCTCATCTTGTGGTCAGCTGGTCACACCAGTGAGCACCCTTCACCTCACGGCAGAGGGGACGCACACAGAGGAGCCAATCTGGCCCTGAGACTAAGGTAAATCAAGATCATTCAATGGGAGTCAAAGCAAAATCAATTTCTTAATGGAGACATCTCTCCTTTAGCTAATGTGAATGGTTCTCTCTCTCCCATTGCTTTTCTAGAGGAAAAGAGGCGAACCTCTGGGCATTGCATCCTCTCATGTGGACTTTGAACATGAGAGGCAAGGCTCATCACTTGTGATCAGCCAGAGAAAAGAGGGAATATTCGCTATTAAAAACATGCCAAGGACAAGAGGTCAAGGTAACAAATCAACAATATGGGGAAAAAAAAAAAAGCTTTAGGTCAGGAAACTCACATGGTATCTAACAGATTCCAACCATTGAGCACAGTTTCAGAAGACTAGAGAATGACAGTTAACGCAAAGCTTTGGGTTCTTCATTAGAAGAAAAGGAAAAAAAAGACCACATTTTTATTCCCAAACCAAGCATAAAGTTCTATTATCCGATACTTGATTAGTAAGAAGAGGATGTGTTTTGTGAGAGTAAATACTCAGCGTGTCAATACCTCTATTCATTCACTCAACAGAACTCAATAAGCGCTGCTAAGCGGGTCAGATATTAAGTCAAGACATGGGCCTGGTCCTAAGGCAGCCTTTGTGTCACAGTAGAAGTAACATGATCAGAGATAAACCTACTCCATGAGGATGACACTTCCGTGGAGTGGAGGAGAGACAGAGTACTGTGAGGAAAGGACCAGGTCATGGGGAGACCAGGCTGGCCACCCCTTATGCTGTCAAGACCAGCAAGATGCATGGTTTGAGAAAGGGCAGAGCAGATAGCTTCCCTGGTGGCACAGACGGTAAAGAATCCACCTGCCATAGGGAGACCCAGGTTCGATCCCTGGGTTGGAGAAGATCTGGAGAAGGGAATGGCAACCCACTCCAGTAGTCCCACCGAGAGAATCCCATGGACAGAGGAACCTGGCCAGCCTCAGTCCATAGGGTTGCAAAGAGTCAGACACAACTGAGCAACTAATACACAGAGCAGATGGTACAGCGACTGTGAAGG
This sequence comes from Nanger dama, assembly GCA_917880005.1. Taxonomy (NCBI): domain Eukaryota; kingdom Metazoa; phylum Chordata; class Mammalia; order Artiodactyla; family Bovidae; genus Nanger; species Nanger dama. The sequence continues at coordinate 12,191,346 of CAKJTW010000019.1, read as the reverse complement.
TAGAACTGACAGGACTAGATGACACGTGGGTGTGGGAAGCAAGAGGGACAAGTCTAGGGAGACGCCAAGGATTTTTAGAGTGGCCACCTGGACAAGGGAGTTGATGCAGCTATGACCAGAAACGGGAAATAAATCCGCCTATAGAGCAGCCACTGCTGGCTACACACCACAGCCATTCGCAGAGCCCCCTCCCACGTCTGTACCACCTCCTGACATTTCGAGACTGAAAAAGTCAGGTAGTCTCCATTTCCCAACTTTCCTTGCAGCTAAGGGTAGATGTAAGACCCAGTTTTGGCTGGGACTTGAGGAAATGTCTGCTTAAGGTTCTGGAAAACCCTTTCCTCTTCACAAAAGGAGAAAAGCAGAAGCACTGCTTCTTTCTCCTGAACATCACTGCATGAGGATGCAACGTCCAGATCTGGGGCAGCCATTTTGCAAAAATGAGGCCAAAAGCTGAAGTACAAAAACAAGGGAAGAAAGATCTTGGCACAACTGAGACATGGGAACCAACTTCAGAGCAGCCAGGCTTTGGAGTGTTTTGTTCAGATAAGTTACAATAAATTAACATTGTTTAAACCACCATTAGAGAGCTTTCAACTGAGAGTAACAAAACCACCATCCAAACGCGGACATCTACTAAGACTCAGTTTGGGGACTAACCTGCCTGTGAACACGCATTTAGGAATTCCCATGGCAGCCTCATGGCCTGCAACATCGTCTGCTCTTGCCCTGGCTCCTCAGTGCCACAGGGTTATCAGAGGTTTGGTGACAGTGCTTTAACCACTGCCTTCTCAGCCGAGCTCCCAACCTCAGATTGTGTAAACTGACTTTCTTATGCCTGAGGAGCGACTGCTCTGTTATAATAAGTCAAACCAGCTGAGAAAGAAACTGGGTGGGATGAAGACCTTGAAGGCCTCCAACAGCAGAGGATGAGGGACAACAGTTCTCCTGATTGTGTGGCTTCTCCACTGCCCTCAGTGAAGCCTTCCTTGAGGTTCCGAAGTTCCCGGCACATTCTCAAGAGTGACAGAGCATGATTCGGGAGGGGTGTGGAAGACAGAAGAGGGTTTTGCCAGGCAGGCTCATCTTCCCAGATGTTCACAGCCCGCCTCGTGAGGTAATCAGCGGCAGCTGAAGGCAGGGCAGAGCATCTGCCCACCCCCTCCCAAGGACTGGCGTGCAGGGGGCAGAAGAGTGGGGACGACGGTGGGGGAAAGAACCGCCGCTGTCCACACCCCCTCCCCCACCCGAACAGCAGTGTGTCCCTGGGAATGGTTATTCCTATCAAAGTGTTAAGCTTCCTGCTTTCCAACAGTCCAGTTCTAATTTCAAGGTCCACTTAATTCTGCATCAAGTAATTACTGATATACCCAGAAGCACCTTGTCTCCAGAGTTAAGCATATGGTGAAGAACTGAGACCTACTGGTATCCATTATGGAAGCAGCACGGATGCCAAGCCGATTAAAAATGCTCAGGCTCCCCACACAACATGCCGGGTGAGTGACAGCCCCTCGACAAGGCCAGTCGCAGAGTCTGCCAAAACAGTCTGTGCTGCGCTGGGGCCCACATGGTGCGCTGAGAAAACAGTTCCATTTCTGGTATTAAATTCCCATACTGACCCGAGGACTTTGCCGTGAGCTCAGCAGGAGCGCACCATCCAATTTACAGCTCCGCTCTCTGGAGCCTGGAGTGCCAGCCCCTGGCAGAGACGAATGATGGTCAACCCCTCCAGCTCATAAATTATGCAAAGGCAATAAATGCACTCAGCAAACAGTGCCGAACGTTTGCCTAGCCTGGCTCCTAACACACTCTGTAAAAAGCCAGAAGCTCAACACATACAAGAGGTCTATTCCACTCATAAAGGGGGTTTGTTGACAACCCCAGACGGAAAGCGAGCCACAGTCCTAAGGAGTCTTTCTGCTTCACTGGCAGCGGTTTATGGGCCTGCTTTATGAAAAAGGAAGGCTGTTTTATGGAGTCGGTGTGGGTAGAATTCATGGTCTCAAATTCACATTTAATACACTGTAAGGCTTTCACACCCTAAGTTCAATACGGTGTGGATTTCTGGCCAAATGATCCTTGGTCCTGAAAGGTTAAAAGAAGAAGTGTCTGCTCCCTACTCCCTAGATACCCACTCCAATTTATGAGAGTTCACACGGAGCCACCTCCTGAGTCAGGTTTATGTTCTGCATGGGGCTGGGAAATGGAAAAAAGGCATGTCAGATACAGAAATGTGGTCCCGGCTGATTTGACCATTTTAAGCATTTTGACACCAAGGTCCTATACTGGTTTATTAGCAAACAGGTTGCATGCTAACAACCAGCTCGAGGTGACAGAGTACTCGCTGTGACTGGATTTCAAAACCCATTGAGAACAGCTGAAAATCCTCTCCTCCATTTTAAAAGCCAGACAGGGAAGAATTCTTGGCCACTCAGCCTTCAGACAAAAACATGACCCCAACCCACCACAGACAAGAGAGGGAAACAGGAGGCATGAAATCCAAGCCACATGCCTCGAATACAGGATTAGCAAGTGACCAGTTCCTCACCTGGGTACCTGTGCTCATTCCAACCCATCACACCCAACTGCCTCTTCACCTCTTCTTCCTCAAATCAGACCAAGCCTTTGGAGGCAACTTCTTCCTTTCCCAGACAAGTCTTACCTCTTAAACCCAGAAAATAACCAACCAATCCCCACCCCAATATTTTCTCTTTTTGAAAATTAATACATATGTATTAAAATACATGTTCAAAAATCACCCACCAGGGACTTCCCTGGTGGTCCAGTGGCTAAGACTCCTTACTCCCAGTGCAGGAGACCCAGACTGGATCCCTGGTCAGGGAACTAGACCCCACTTGTCACAACTAAGAGTCCACAAGTGTCAACTAAGACCCAGTACAGTCAAATAATTAAATAAGTATTAAAAAAAAAAAAAAACCATCAGTTTACCATCTACAGACAAATACTATTAACACATTTGTACAATGTGGCTCCGCTGGTAAAGAATCTGCCTGCAATGCAGACCTGGGTTCAATCCCTGGGTTGGGAAGATCCCTTGGAGAAGGGAAAGGCTACCCACTCCAGTATTCTGGCCTGGAGAATTCCATGGACTGTATAGTCCATGGGGTTGCAAAGAGTCAGACATGACTGGGTGACTTTCATTTCACTTCACATAATTCATTCCAGCCTTTCCTTCATTCTCTTCATCCTTCACCCACAAGTTTTAAGAAACGAAAACAAAGATTACTATTTGGTAACCTGCTTTGTTTTCACCAAATATGTATAATATTTTAGTTTAATTAGTAAAATTTGCCAGTAACCCATAGGCTGTAGCCTGCCAGGCTCCTTGGTCCATGGAATTCTCCTGGCAAGAATCCTGGAGTGGGTTGTCATTCTCTTTTCCAGGGGATCTTCCCAACCCAGGGATCGAACCCAGGTCTCCTGCACTGCAGGCAGATTCTTTATCGTCTAAGCCACCGGGAAAGCCCTCAGTCATGAGGAAGCCCACTTTTCTACTTTAACTTTTCACTTTTGTTTTCACCCAATATATCCAATATTTTAGTGTAATGAGTAAAATTGCCAGTAACATATATTTTTTAGGCTGCACTGTAATCCACTGTATGGATTGTAAATAATCTAGTTAAAAAAATTCCCTAGTGCTGGAAATTTGGAATGTTTCCACCGAACATGCTGGAATTTCTCCCTTGTACACATCACCAGTGTTGCTCTTTCCTCATATCTGCTCAGGGTCCTTCCTTTTCGACATCCTCATCCATGTCATTGTCTCCCTAGAGTTGCATGTGCAGGTCTATCGTTTCTATATGATTTCCAGGGGAGTCCTTAAAGAATCCCTCAGCTCCAGCTAACATGTGTATGCTGAGACTAAAAAACTCTCCACGCCTACCATTTGCCAGCTGTGTGACTTTGGGAAAGTTATTTAAACTCTCTGCAGCTCAGTTTACTTCTCTGGAAAGTGTGGGTAATAAAAGCATTTCCCTAGTAGGAAGGTGAGAATGAAATGAATTGATACATGGAAACAACTTAGACATAGTACAGAGTTAAGTGTAGACAATTAATATTAACTGTTACTGACATGTTTCGTTTGCTCCACCCTCTTCCTGAAGCCCTAGAAACATCTCAGCTCAAGTATCCATCAAAATCCAGACTCACCATCTTCTGCTCAGCCCGCACCTGCCCCCTCCCAGGCTGTTCTTGATGATGACATCATCATGCAATCACTCAACTGCCCGAGTGAAGAGTCTTGTCATCATCCTTGACTCCAATCTTGAGCAGATCTATCTTCCTCTCTCACCCCGCATCATCGATTCTGTTTTCTAAGTCCTCTCCATCTTCACGGCCATCGCTTTCCTTCAGGCTTTTATTTTATCATTGCAAGAGGCTAATGACTGCTTGCCAAGGCCCAAGGTCTCTTTTGTTTCTGATCCAAGTCTTTACTGAACAGAGTGGATTTCCTAAATTCCAATTTGCTCATGACACTTCCCATGGCCTAGAGGGCAATGAAAACGCTCCACGGCTTCCCGGCTCTTCCACTGCCCTCTGCTCCTCCAACCCAGTGCTTCTCGGGCTTTCTGTGGAGAAGGACCATTTGTTTTTGCTTTAAATTTCAATACGTTGTAGACCAATACTTTGTAAGATACAATAAAAAATAATTGCTAGAAAAGTGGAAAAGGAAAGCAAAGACATATAAAAATATGTTATTAGATTTAAGAGATATAAAATTATTCTACTGAATTGCTGTAAAAGTTCCCAAATGCTTACTCTCAACCGCTATACTAATCTCACAGTAGGCAGTTACAGAGAGCTCACGGCTGGCTTTGGTCTGCATCCACGCTTGGAGTGGTATAATCCTAGCACATCCAGTCACACCCCGGTACACTGGATCACATTCTCACATCCTCCCATCTTCGCACTTAACAATGTCCTCTGCCTGGAATTCTGTTCTTCCAAGTTTCCCCTAAAAACTTATAATTCACCTTTAAAAATACAATTTCCTCTGAGTCTTCCAACACTCTTCTTAGAATTGACAATTCTTAGAATTTCAGTACTCTTTTGGAATTAATTGCTTCTGCCTCCATCTCCTATAAAACTGTGCTTTCACTGTTGGCCACAACAGTCTTCCCATGGAGCATGGGCCCTGTGCAGGTCAGGGCAGTGCCTCGTTCATCTTCCTCCAAGCCTCGAGACACAAGCAGACGCTCAATCATATTGATAAATCCATCTCACTCACCTTTAGAATTCTTGATTTCATGCAGTGTAAGCAAACGCTGATTTAAGACAAGTAATTCCAAAGAAAGAAAGGCACAGGAAACACTGACTAACTAAACTGCTTAATACAAAGGAATGCATGCTTGAACACACCAGGTAGGGTAAAAATTATTAGCAGAACCAAGAGAGGTGGCCGCTGGCTCAGCAGTAAAGAATCCACCTCCAATGCAGGAGACACAGGAGAAGCAGGTTTGATCCCTGGGTCAGGAAAATCCCCTGCAGAAGGAAATGGCAACCCATTCCAGTATTCTTGCCTAGAAAACCCTATAGACAGAGGAGCCTGGCTGGCTACAGTCGATAGGGTCACAAAGAGTCAGACATGATTGAGCACACACACACAGACAAGAGAGGTGGGGCCCAGAAGAAAAGATGTTATTGTTGAGTGGCTAAGTTGTGTCAGACTCTCTTGCGACCCCATGGACTATAGCTGGCCAGGTTCCTCTGTTCACAGGATCTCCCAGGCAAGAATGCTGGAGTGGGTGGCCATTTCCTTCTGCAGGGGATCTTCTCCAACCTGGGGACTGAACCATAGTCTCCTGCATTGACAGGCTGATTCTTTACCCCTGAGCCCCCCAGGGAAGCTCACAGAAGAGAATATCTTCCATTAAAAGGCCTGGACAAGACATGATTATGATTTTATTGTATCTGTACATCCTCAAAAGCAAACATTTCTCATTGCCTTTTGGGAATCTCAGTATCTGTGTTTTAAGACTCAAACAGAAATAAGCCAAGGTCTGTAACACCTCTGCCTCATTCGGGATGAAGGAACAAGATGGAATTCAGGGACCTGGTGATGGAATGCATTCTTAAGCAGAAAGTGGCAATCATTGAATACACCACACACAATGACATTGAGGAGGGCACTGCTCTCCATTCTGCTCAATGGACCTTGCTGGAACAGTTATTTCGTGTCTCAAATCCATTTATCATTGCCACCAAAGATGTCAGGGCTGAACACCATCACTGAACAAAGTTATTTTATACTTCTTTCTGCCTAAAGGAAATGAGAGGAAAATGAGGGAGAATCCCACCTTGTAAACGACAGCCCCTAACATCAAGCACAATTTCACTTTGCCCACGACAAAACAGATTCCCCTTTGGGGCAGGTGGTTTATCTAAGACGATAAGGACATCCCTCACCTAAAAGCAATTTCAGAAGAAGCCACCTGCAGAAAATATGACACTTATTTTCTTATGTGAGGAAGTGAGGTAGCGGCTTGGTGACTACAAACATGTCTGCCACCATCTTCCCATCTGCCCAGTTCCCCGTACATGAAAAAAGACAACGGGCAGCTCTTTTGCACCACATGTGGCAACTCTGATGTTGTCTGTCTTTCATCATGCTTTAAAGCTCTCATTTCACATTGTTTACGTTGCTCTCATGCTGGCTTTTGACTGTAAGTTAAATTTAAAGCTATGGGGGCCCTAGAAATAAAACACGTATTTTAATCCTGAAAATGGTTTGGGGTTTCTCAGTATAAAATGATGTCATCGGTTCCTTTCCCCCTGTATTTCAACAATAACTATGTCTAAGCAAATAAAATAGCTCGGGGGCAGGGAGGGGGTTAGAAAGCCTAATCTAGGGCTTCCCTCCTGGCTCAGATGGTTAAAAACCTGCCTGCAGTGCAGGAGACCCAGGTTCAATCCCTGGGTCGGGAAGATCCCCTCGGAGAACGGAATGGCTACCCACTCCAGTATTCTTGCCTGGAGAATTTCACAGACAGAGGAGCCTGGCAGGGTACAGTTCATGGGGTCCCAAACAGTCAGACACGACTGAGTGACAAACACTTCCAATCAAAAGATGTGTGTGTCCAAAGACAGTTTAAAACATAAGAGTACAGCTTCTGATAGTCACATGTACACATTTCAAAATAATATATCAATCTTCAGCTGTTTAGCAGGTAAAATCAAGAGCAAACTTTCAGAAGCTTATGGAATTCTGTGCTGGTAACTTTATCATTCCTATATGGAGAGTTCTCTGAACCTGGCATTTTTGCAAGTTCTCAGCTTGAACTGGCCAGAGTTCAGACAACCTATGTGATCTGAGGGGCCTAAGAGAAAACTTCTTTTGCTCTAGCATCTCTCAGGTGATCACACAGTTTCATTCAAAAATTAATTTAAAAGTGACTACTGTGTGCCAGGTTCATTTTGACCACTGATTAGAAGTGCCAATCTACTTCCAGAATTCAAGCTGTCCAATTTGAAGTTTTCCAGCCCACAAATTAATTTTCAATATTTTTTTCCTTTTAGTCACCTGGAAATCCAAGTATAGGAGGAAAAAATCCAACTATTTATATGCTGTAAATTTCCATTTAGCTCATTAAAATACAGTAGGGTTTTTGGAAATAGGGGAAGAAATAGATATTTCACAAATATTTGAAGTGTTCAGCACTTTTTTTTCCCTTAGAAGAAAGGAAGTGACATTTTGCCAGGCATAAACATACATAAACCCCAAAGATGAAACGTACTTAAACCCCAGAGCTCACAAGCCTCGGTGATTGCCAAAATGAGAAAAATGAGTTTCTTGTCCAAAGGTAAAACTGACAGGCTAGGGCCGGGTGATTTGTAAACCATCTCTTTTAAACTTAAGCAACAGATCCTTTGCCTCCTTGTCATTGATTTACTGATTCTAAGTCATCAATAGCATTAATCCGTACCTGCCTGGGGACCTATTACAAATGACTTTGAAGATGGTGTGAAGGAAGAGTTTATTATAAGACCACAGCGTTATTACCAGGGAGACCTTCTCCACTATCTTCTTTGGCAGGATTCTATCTGTGACAACCCCCAGCCCAAGCCCCGCCTCATAAGGCTGCAGTTTTCTCCTTCTAGATCCCAGTTGCTTGTTTCTTTGGGTGGGGCCTGAGTCCCCCTAGGTTTGCTTCAACTATGGCTTGGTTCTCTTCAGAGTCCTGGGTGAGCTAATAAACCCAAATTTGCTGATGAGGAAAAAGGAAAAGTATGTTATGGGTTAAAATAATACAAGAGTCTATTTTTTTCCGCTGTGTTGTGATCCATAGAAATCACCCTGAGCCTTTTCTCTTTCTTCTCTGCCTGGGAAGCCAATTGCTTTGATTGCAGTGATATGAGCTAGCTAAAATGACTTGCCCTTGCTTGTGAGGCAAATGGAACATGCTAATAGAACTTATCGCATTACCCGATGCAAAAGTGCCATAGCTCATTACTTTAAGATAAAAGGATATCATTGCAGACGGCAAGCAGAATTGACTTTCTGAGGCCCGACTTGATGATGATTTAATCAACTGCTCTCTTTCACTTCTCATCTCTGCGCCTGTCGGTTTCACAGGTGCCGTTAAATGAGACACTCAGAAAGTGAGCGGAGGGAAAGAAATTGCTGTCATTACTTTTCAAGAAAGGAGGTATGCAAATTTTCGACAGAAAGATTGCGTTCATAATGGGCCTGGTAAAATACAAGGATCATGCTTGACAGGTGAGGGCAAGCCATTTGTATGTCCTTAAAGCAGAGCAACCTTCCTCGTTTAGAAATGTGCTCAGTAAGAGAAACGACAAATGAGAGGACTGGCGGGGCCAGGGAGCGGCAGGGTGGGATGGGCCACACAGGGCCTGTGCTGGCCAGAGTTCCACCAGGGGGAGGGTGCCTCAAATCTTAGGGGAGCCAGAGGAGCAGCTAACAAAACCTGGAAGCTCTTCATTTGAACCAATCTGCCAACGAGCTCTTGAAAGACCACCTTAATCTCCTTCATCTGTAACTGTGGAGCCAGCTGGCCTGGGTTAAAATCCTACCCAGATGGCACATGAACTGTAGGACCTTGGACAAATTACCTGTCTTTCTGTGCCTCAGTTCCACTATCTATCAAATGGGGCTATTGATAGTATCAAGCTCAGGAGGATGTTGAGAACTTTCATTGCATTAATAAATATATTTTATACACACATGCACATATGAAATGGGCTGCCTAGGTGGCACTAGAAGTAAAGAACCTGCCTGCCAATGCAGGAGACATAGAACCTCAGGTTTGATTCCTGAGTTGGGAAGATCCCCTGGAGAAGGGTACATCAACCCAATCCATTATTCTTGCCTGGAGAATTCCGTGGACATAGGAGCCTTGTAGGGCTACAGTCCATAGGGTCGCAGAGTCAGACATGATTAAAGTGACTTCAGTTCAGTTGCTAAGTTGTGTCCAACTCTTTGCAACTCCATAAATTGCATCATGCCAGGCTTCCCTGTCCATCACCAACTCCGGGAGCTTACTCAAACTCATGTCCATTGAGTCAGTGATGCCATCCAACCATCTCATCCTCTGTCGTCCCTTTTGCCTCCCACCTTCAATCTTTCCTGCCACCAGGGTCTTCTCAAATGAGTCAGCTCTTTGCATCAGGTGGCCAAAGTATTGGAGTTTCAGCTTCAGCATCAGTCCTTTCAATGAACATTCAGGACTGATTGCCTTTAGGACTGACTAGCACATATATATAACAAATATTGGGTTGGCCAGAAAGTCTGTTTGGGATTTTCCATAGGCTCAGATGGAAAAACCCAAAGTAACTTTCTGGCCAACCCAATATATATATAGATATATGCATGCGTGCATATTCAGTAGCTAAATCATGTCTGACTCTGTGACCCCAAGGACTGTAGCCTTCCAGGTTTCTCTGTCCATGGAATTTCCTAGGCAAAAATACTGGAATGGGTTGCCATTTCCTTTTGCAAGTCATCTTGACTCAGGGAGTTGAACCCACATTTCCTACGCTGGCAGGCACATTTTTTTTAACCCTGAGTCACCTGGGAAGCCCCAATATAAATGTAATAAACATAAAAGGGATTAGAACCCTGCCTGACATACAGAAAGCACTCAAGAGGTGTTAAAGATCATTTGGTCATTTATTATGCAACAAAGATTGAGGTTTCCATTTAAAAATCTTTTTAAGAGTATGCGTGCCAGGTAGCTAGAAATCTGACTGGTTCTAGTTTAGATAAAATGCAATTCTCCCTGGATGTCACACATATAAGTCTTGCTCCCAGCAGATGGTGAGTTCCTCAGAGAGTAGTCTGGTGTCCCCAGATTCATCAGAGGGCCCAGTGTAGTTTTAAAGAGCCTGAGAAATGCTCATCAGCGCTTTGATGCTTTGTGGGTTCCCTCCCTCCTTCCTACACATTCCACAGATCCGATACTTCCTGTGGAGTGGCAGCCCTTACAGGAAGCTCCCCTGAGCAGGAGGAAATGTCTGTCTTTCTCTGGGAACTTCAGGCGATCACCATGTGCCCCAGTCACGCGGAGGCATGGGGGAGCCACTCCACAAAGACAAGCATGGCTTGAATCACCTTCAGGAAGGCAGAATGAATCTGAAGAGATTAGATGATCAGAGAAAGAGGAACAGAGGTGTTTTTTCATATGCTTTGCCTTCAATTTTCTATTTTCTCCAACACTCCAAGTAAAAGCATCTTTCTTAAAGAGCTTGTAACTCTGAGTTCTTTTTCCCTAGGTAATGAGGCTGCTGCAAACCATTCTTCTTTCCAGCCCCTAAGGTTGTGAAGCACTGAATGTAGTTCCTGCTTTCCATGCTAAGTGCACCTTCAATTCCCTGTCAAAAGGACAATGTCCACCTCCGGCAAAAAAAAAAAAAAGGGAAAATAGAGGAGGACCCACAACAGCAGAGCAGCTCCAAGCTGTCTTTTCCAGAAAAGCCTGGTTCATGAAGTACACTTCACATCTCTCTGCAGCATGGCTCTTTCTGGGTAGGGATCCTCCCTACGATGATCGCAAAAGCATTTTCCTCTAAAATGAAAGCCAACAGCTATCAGTCATTTAAAATGAATGTCCTGACAACACCCCTGGGAGGGAAGTATGGCGACTCCTAATTTTCAAGATGAAAAGTTAAGCTTTCCGTGGGCAAGAGGCAGTATAGGAACCCAGTTCTGTTCTCCAGAGTGTGTGTTCCCAGCAAGTGCAGCAGACCGCCTCACGCTCTCCCATGCACCATGCAGTGCAGCCTTCCCGCTGTGAACTCTCGAAGATGCGAACGTGACCCTGGATGCCAGTGGTGCCGAGCTGCTGTACTTATCAAGGTATTGTACTGGAAGGTTCAAATGTTTTATTTTTACGTATTATTTGTGTGAAAAGTATTATAAACGATTACAGTACAGTACTATATAGCTGATTATGTTGGTTGGGTACCTAGGCGAACTCTGTCGGACTTCTGAACAACTGGATTTGTGGACACGCTCTTGAAATGGAACACGTTCATATGGAGGTGACGTAGTGTACAAAGGAATTGCTTTAAAAATATCGTCCTGACTGACGGCTCAGCAGAGGGTAAGTAGAGGAAGGCTGAGACTGAAGAGGGTGTGGTGACTGTAAGCTGCAGTGAACGCAGCACATCAACCACGTCTCCACTCTAGCCCAGACAGCTCTCCCTTAAGAGCAGGACCGAGCAGAGCCCACTCATTAAATCTGAGGCTGAACTCGGTTCGGATTCTGACCCCTCCATTTAGCAGCCAGGCAATCCTGGGAAAGGTACTTAACATCTTGGCATGCATGCCTGTGCTAAGTCCTGTCATTGGACCCCATGGACTGGAGCCCATCAGGCTCCTCTGTCTACAGAATTTTCCAGGCAAGGATACTGGAGTCAGTTGCAGTTTTCTTCTCCAGGGCACCTTCTCAACCCAGGGATAGAACTCAAGTCTCCCGTGTCGCCTGCATTACAGGCAGGTTCCTTCCTGCTGAGCCACTGGGGAAGCCACTAATATCTTGGCGCCTACTCTTTTTTTTTCTTTAACCTGTAAAGGGGACTATACCTGCTCCACAAGACTTTAGTGAGAATGAAATAAGTTCAAGCATGTGGAAGCAGCCAGAGAGAAATGCTAATAGTTTTGTTTTTTCCAACTCTTTCCTAAAAGATATGTTGTATCACACACAGAAATGAGGTAACTTAATAGTCATTTAAATGCTGGGTTGTATTTTTGTATCATTTTATTGCCAGAGGGAAAATCATATTCTGCAAGGATTTCTGCTTGGGAGGTGTTTGAAGACGTGATACTATGCTGCACAAAAGCAGAAACAATAACCTAAATAAACAAACAAAAGCAGAAACCACCACTGCCTCTCAAAGAGAACAACAGGAATCTTCCCAGTAACAAATGGTTTTATTTCATGCATAAAATACCAACAAGGAAAGATGCTTTAGAATTCAATTTACTAAGCATTCCTTTTGGTTCTTACAGCATAATTCTGGAGGTTAACAGAATTTGGACTTATTCTTCAGTCAAATAGTAGTCAGTAACCCTATGTAGAAGGGCTTCTCTGCTGGCTCAGATGACAACGAATCTGTCAGGAATGCAGGAGACTCAGGTTAGATTCCTGGGTCAGAAAGATTCCCTGGAATAGGAAATGGCAAACCATTCTAGTATTCTTGCCTGGAAAATTTCATGGGCAAAGGAGTGTGGTAGGCTACAGTCCTGTCCAGGACTTCCCTGGTGGCTTAGACAGTTAAGCGTCTGTCTACAATGTGGGAGACCTGGGTTCAATCCCTGGGTCAGGAAGATATTCTGGAGAAGGAAATGGCAACCCACTCCAGTATTCTTGCCTGGAAAATCCCATGGATGGAGGAGCCTGGTGGGCTACAGTCCATGGGGTTGCGAAGAGTTGGACACAACTGAGCAAACTCACTCACAAACTCACTCACTCAGGCTACAGTCCTGTCCAGGCTGCAGAGAGCTGGACACAACTGAGCACCGTTTATTCTTTTATTAACCCTATGCATAGGGCCTAAGTAAAATGCATAGATCTAAGATGTGGAATCTATACTTGTAGATTATGCACTGTGCAAATTATGATTTATGCTTTGACATCATTAAGATGTTCATTCAAATTCAAACTGGCAAAATAAATAAGTGGACAGATACACAGAATAAATATCAAAAACTCAAGTGATTATCAAGAAAGCTAGTCATTTTGGAATTTGTCCAGAGACCTTGACCAATCAGAATTAGGGGCTATTTGGATAGCCCTTTGCACAGAGTTTATTTATATGCAAGATCTATTTAAGGATGGAGCTAAAAAAATCAGCCAACAGAGTAACCTGGGGAAGAGACCAAACTTTTGAAAGCATCAACTTTGGTAACGTCAGAAATGGTGAATAACTGAGAGACTATAACTAAAGTGCTCATCACTCAGTGCGCACTCAGCAGTCCAGCAAAGGAGGTCTACCCACCCTGGCACACGAGGACATGTGTGTGCCCTTTTCCACAGGTATGGACTTCTCTCCCCAAACCTACCTCAGAGTTTGCTTGCATCTTGCTCTTCCTAAACCTGGCACCTAGTCCATGCTCAATAAATATGCATCAAAGAATGAATTCATAAACTACATGCGTCAAACATCTCAGGGAAAGTGTCATAGAAAGTGTTTAATTAAGGAGACCAATGACTGAACAGCAGTTGATGGAATGGAGATGCTACCGTGTTCGAAGGTGGTGGCTATCTGAATGCATCAAGGAGAAAGAATGCCAGTAAATCCTAAAAAAAAATAACACCATACACTTGTAAAAATCCAATGTTAAGGTTATTCTTTCAAGGAAATGAGGACGAAATCCTAAAGTATTTCTTTTTAATTTGGACTCATTTCAAGCCAACGGAAAGCAACTGGACTTGAACAGGAAAACGGTGCTCTCATATTGCTAAAACATAACAGCCACATTATCAACTTCCCATCAATCAGATTTTCTGTTTTGTTTTTAAACTGCAAGATGGTGAAAGGAATAGAAATATGGCTTGAGGCAAAATGATTTACAAATGTCAGGAGGTAGTTCAAGGAGATCTGAAGACATGTTGAACTGCTGTATCACAGAACTAAACCCTGATTCCTTTCCTTCTTCTCTTTATGAGGTACTTAACGTTTGGTCCTCTTAGAATTCATCGTTTTCATAACTAGGATTTTAAATTAAATTATACATAACAACAGTCTTTATTTTAGGATGGCTTGAAAACTCCGTCTTCTATATCATAAACAAGGAAGGCTAGGATTACTATAAATTGTCTGCAAGAAAATACAAATTGCCAAGATAAAAACACCCACTGGCCTGCCAGTCTCAAGTTTCCTGTTTTGACATACTATATGCAGTAATTTGGTATCCACAATCTCTTATTAGAAAATGAATGTGCTATTTTTCTGAATGCTGCAATTACAATAATTGAATTTAAAATGGGGATTGAGTTTCTCTCTTTGGAGGAAAAGAATAATTGTGTATTTCTGATTAAAATCAAGGGGGACTGAAAAGAGGTTGTACAAATTCCAGCTTCAGTCTCCCCGAGTGACTCCTTGTCAGACCAGAGAAAAGAAACGTTTGGAGGCAGAGAAATGGACCACCACCTTGGCAGTAGGCGCTGTCTCTGCACTTCCTTTGCTTTGCTTCCTGGCCTCCAGTCACAACACCCGTGACAGAGGCGATCACATTTTAAATGGCGGCCATACCAGAGTTCCCCACTGTGTCAAAAATTAAGAGTCAAAATGCAAGGAAAACAAACATCTCTTTGTGTTGAAAATGTCTGTCCCCTTTTAGACTGCCAACGTTTTGGAATTGTCTTTTTCTTCATTGTAGGATCTCTCCTCCTGGTGGGGGAAATATACTGACAGAAGGATTAGGGGGCGAAGCGGGAGAAGAGATCCAACACTTTTATAAAGGGCTCAGCCTGTTTTGTCTTACAGAAAAACTATATAGAAAGTCACCTTTAAGGTTCAAATGTAAGAAAGGACAAAAGAGATGAAGAATACCTTATTGCCTTATTGCCTTTGGAATACCTTACTATTTTATGTTGGATTGGTACCATTCAATCTTCTGAAAGCGCCATTTATTCAAGAGTGAAGGTAAAATTTAATCTCATTAGATCCTCCTAAGTATTCCTCAAAATATAGCTTCTTGAGAAAAAATATTTCCAACACAGAGTGAGCCAAGGATTACCTCTTTGTACTGCTTATTATTTTTAGTGGCTTTACTGACATATAATTGATATGAATAAACTGCCCATATTTCAAAGGTACTACTGGAGACACACATGCATACGCCCATGAAACCACCACCGCAATCAGAAGAGTGAACACATCCACGGCCCGCAGAGGAGTCCCTGGGCTCCTTTGCTATCCCTCCATCTTTTCCCTGGGGGCACCACCTTCACCTCTCCCTGCAACCACTGATCTGCTTTCTGTCACTATAGATGAGTTGTACATTTTCTAGAGTTTTATATAAATGGAGTCATGTAGTACTGAGTGTACTCTTTTTGTCTGGTTTCTATCATTCATGCTTACTATGTGGATGCCTAATTAAAAGGGGACCTTCTAGCTCCATGTGGAAGGCAGTCCTCGGAGATTGCCTTGGCCAGGGTTTTACTGTCATCCACCAGGAGGACCGATTACTTGGTCTTACTTTATTCTTAGGCTTTATTATGTACTTCAGTAATCAATAAGCACTTCTATGGCAGAGGGTTTATTCCACCCTATAAATCCAAGGAGGAGAGAATGATATTAAGACATCAGTATGGATGGGCTCTGCTGCTCTGTAACACCACGAGGAAAACGCGAGCAACAGATTTAAATCTAGGAAGGTTACAGAGCAGTCACAGCTCCTGGCTGGTTGGCAGGGATCGTAAAAGACTCAGGCAAGATCTACAGCAGTTCACTGTGAACTGATGGGACTCTCAGAGCAAAAACCCAAACTGAGAAGGCAATACTGGTCGTCTCCCCGGGAAGAATTATAAGCACTGACTTGAGTGGAATGTGAAGAGCCCCTCTCAAAAATCCAAAATATTTCTTAACAGAACAAATGAAATGGTAGAGAACAAATACTGATTGCAGGCTGGCTGTGTAGAAAAAGCCTGGCTCTGGTTTGGGAAGAAGCCTACTTGATAGTCGCCTGGCAGTCTCTGGAGGCTCCTAATTCTCTCTCCTGCAACTCCTGGCCCCAGGGCTCAGCGGTAATGATCACTGGAGCATCTTTTCTCTGGCTAGCCCTTGGAGACTCATCCTTTCTTTCAAAAGCAGAGAGGTCAATTCATGGGAGAGGAACTATAAATGGCTAATAAACATACGGG